>NIJG01000068.1:565715-652741 GCA_002201625.1 Euglossa dilemma
TCTTTAAGCCGTATAAATAAACTAGTTAATAAATTAATATATCACTGGCGTATCTTTTTCCCCCGTGGCAGCCGGGTGCCCCTGCGAAAATCGCTAACAAGACTGGGGCCATTAATAACGGGCCGAGGCGAGGCGATGAATTCGCGCCGCCGCATCGGTTCCCTGGCCTCCTTATTAAGATGTAACCACTCATCGACCGGCCCGCGATAAGTGTGATTCAGGAAAGTGCCACGCGCGTTCCCTCGGCTCCACCTCGACCTGCACACCGATTTTTTGTCACTGTACCGTTGCAACCACGCCAACCAGTCGCCCCGTGATTTATACCGATGGTCCAGTTACGCTACGCTTCGGCCGGAAACGCTGCCGGTTCGCGACGTGGGCAGAGCGTGCGACTGTGCCTCAGCTTCGCCCGGGGAACAGAGATCGCGGAGGGACGTCGTCGCGATGAATTGTGGGAACCGGAATTTCGTACGACCGTCTGAGAACGACCGAGCTCGCAAGCGAGTTTCCACGGTTACGTATCGGCAGTTACCGGGGGGTATGAAAGAAACGCGTACGTGGACATCGAAGGTCTCGTGTCTGGATCCAGGCAGGAGAATGTAAAATAGAGAAGCAGTCGTTACGTGTCGTCGAGCATCCAGTTGTATCTCGCCGAGTTACATCCAAGTTCCTTCGAACACGGCGATGTCCGACACGTGTCCCGTCCAACTCCCCGAGCGCCTAAAAGACCACGATGTGTACCCTGCGATTCGAATCGCAATCGGAATCTTCCTCGGCCGATCGAGAAGCAACCTACCTCTCGGATCCTTCGCATTTAACGATCCACGAAAGCAGGCCACGAAAACGGCGCAGACGATCCGCAGCCGCAGCCGAAAGGTCGATCCGTTCCGGCGATCGGTATCCAACCGGTGACCTATACAACTATGTGAATTACAAGGAGATATCGCCGGACAACGAGGAATCGAGCGGTCGTTCCGGCTGACATATCGAAGGCCGCGGATAAACGAGCAACGCTTCGACAAGAATCGTGGACCGAACGACAAAGGGTCACAAGCGCGGAACGGTAAAGAGATTCCATCGGAGTCTATCGGCAGATAGGATCGAACCGCGGTAGAAAAGGTCGCTCGTTGGTCCCAACGTTCTGTAGCGACCTCTGACGTTCTTCTCTTCCTCTTTTCCTCGGCGTCCGTCGCGACGGTGAGCGACCAGAGAGAAGACGAAGAGCGTCGCCGCGTTTCTGACGTTTAATGGTCGCGCTCACGCGCGACTGTGTAGCCAGCACCGCCCGTTAAACGCGTCCGAGGAGCCGTAAATCATACAGCTAACATAACGAACGCTGTAAACGAGTCCCGGCCGTAGATCACGGATCTAATGCTAGGCGACCCCCCGTCGCCGCGACAGCGTGGCTACAAGGGATCCTACGGTGACGCGGTTAATCGTATTACGCGCCGTGCTCGGGATCCCTCTTCGACTGTATTATTTAATATCGCGGCGCACCTGCCACGGGGATCCAGGCATCCCGAGAACCTGGACCTGGCCACCTCGATCAATCCTGCCCTCCGCCGCGACCAATTACGCGATTTATTGCGTGAACGCGTGACCGATGTGGATGGACCGATGCCTCGTGTGAGAACTATGCTAATGCGCCCGGCAACGTGTCCTCCTCTTCTTCTTTTTCCTCGGGGTTAATGGCGGCGAGATGCGAGAGAATGATGCTGCGTTTGGATCACAGCTCGCCTCTCGGGTGTTCCGCGGGATTGATTGGTTCAGGTAGGAGGGTCAGTCGTGAGTTCTTGCCTCTATCGCTGACTCCGTATCGATATCTTTCCTCGACTAATCGGTTTCCCTGGAAAAGTAGATTCGCGGAGAACACTTGAAAGTATCCGAAAATAATTGGAAGATTTGCGATACGTTCGATGACGCTAGCGAATCGAATGAAAAATCGTTGTTAATTTTAATCTTGAAAATTCCTCCCTGCTATCCGAAAATAATTGAAAGATTTGCGACACGTTCGGAGACGCTAGCGAATCAAGTGAAAAATCGTTGTTAATTTTAATCTTGAAAATTCCTCCTTGCTATCCGAAAATAATCGAAAGATTTGAGACAAGTTCGATGACGCTAGCGAATGGAATGAAAAATCGTTGTTAATCTTAATCTTGAAAATTCCTCCCTGCTATCCGAAAATAATTGGAAGATTTGCGACACGTTCAGTGACGCTAGCGAATCGAATGAAAAATAGTTCTTAATCTTAATCTTGAAAATTCCTCCCTGCTGTATACCTGGTTATTGTTTCAAATATTTCAGCTTAACACCCGTATATCGGTTTTTAAAAGCAACGCGTGTATGACACGTGTAAGCGTTCGAATGCTTTCGTATACGCACGAGCGTGTTCGTCTGTGAAGGAGCTTGTGAAATTGATACGATACTTTAGACTACTTGATGGATTTTTAACGAGTAGGTATTTGAATATACACGTGCCTATAGCGCGATAATTTTTAATCTACTGGAACGTTCTAAATTGAACCGTGTCAAGATATTTAATTACACGGAAAGTTTCGCCCGAATACAAAAGGTTAATAATACGGACGCGTGATCCGTGTAAAGTTCGTCGATAACCTTGGAATCGTACGCAAAATGCCTTTGGGGGACAGTGTTATTTATCGGGATATTTTTCACGCTCGGAGAACAAGCGTGCCGCTAGAAATAAAGAAGACTGGAAAACGAACGAAACGAACGAGACGACTTATATGTATAATTGAATCTTACCGCACGATCCCTGAGATACTAACGACAAGTAATTAAAGAGAAAGTTTTCGTAGTAAATCTATGTCAAGTTGCCCCTCGTTACGCGAAATCATTTAGGACTAGTCATAGTCTTAACCTTAATGGCGGCCTCCAGAAGCCAATGAATCAAGTCTGGCAGCGGCAAATCCAACGAGATTCATTGCAACGAGTATACCACGTATAATTCAACGCAAATACGTGGGATTTAACGAGTTACTCCTTCGAAAAAACAAAGAGAAAAAAGAAAAAGAAAGGCTCGCGTAACTTATATCATTACGATACTTTCACCGTTGGGTCAGTTTCCACGCTCGAGGAACAGAATCATCGGAGTAAGTAGCATCTCCCTGTGATTCGCTGGAATATCGGAGAATTTACGATCGTAATCGTCCTCGAAGAAAGCGCGTCGATTAACTCAGCCACGATAATAACGTAAATTAAGTCAGTGATCTCTATCGTAATTAGAAGTTGTCAGAGTCTAATGCATTTATCGTGCGTATCGGTCCTACCCTGCATCGGCCTGTTCGCGTAAATACGGGGTCTCGTTCGTTTCTAACGATGAAACGATGTTGATTTTAACGCGGTGCGAACATTCGATGTAGAATCAAGTCGAAGGAAGAATAATTAATCACTCGTTAATCACCTATTAATAGCAGTTTGCAGTAATAAGTGGTCTATTCCACGCTAATCCCTTTATAGCGGGATCTCTCCTTTAACGTCGCAACTACCGGAGTATATGTTGTCTGGAAAGCAATCTCAGATTTACTAATTTTGTTCCAATAACCGAGGAATGCTCGATAATACACTAACCGATCTTTATCTCGCTTCGCGGTTTCTCAAACACTGTGCTACCTATAAGCTACCACCTTTTGCTCCCGTCACTCGTCATCGTATCTCCAATCGGCACCGATCTTCAAATTTTAATGCTAATTTCGCGATTCGCCGATTGCATTAGATCGGAATAACAGGTTCGTATAATTAATACCAAGCCTAATTTATTCCCGCTATCAAACCGTTCCTTGCTTCTCCCATATTCCACTCTCGCGTATCTCGCCATCAGAATTCAACGATGACATTCTCGCAATACGTAATTCGTGCCGGCTCCGTTCTATTTACCGAGCCTTCGATACGCAATTACGACAAGATTCCTTAGCCTTAACATTCAATTTACTCGATACGAGAATATATCCCGTGGGCCGTGCGCGGTGTGTTAACAAACGAATAAAAGGTAGCGGAGCGTGGACCGGTGTTTGTTACGGGCCGGATCAGTTAAGAGAAAAATCAATTCAACCTCCCAGATCGTTAAGGGGCCAGGCAGAAAAGGAACGAGGAACCGTGGCCCGAAGTCGATTCGAATGCAAATTCAACGAGCGAGCTCGGATCGAACAAATGCTAAGTGGAGGCGTGTGTCTTAATTATAGTAATTGGTTAATTGTCTCGCTATCTGATCGAGTTCAACCTGTCCCTCTGCCTCGGACCAAACCTAGTTCCGACTTCTCTTTTTGCCGGATTTTTCCACGCGATTCCACGCTTTCCTTTGTGTAGCCGAGTTTCGTCGAATCGAAAATGGCGAATCACGGATGGCAGAGAGAAAGAGAGAGAGGCTGGAGAACGAGGGGCCGCGTACAATTCGTTAAACTCGAATAAACTTGTTGATTGTGAATTCATTATGAGCTTTGGTGGTCCTCATTAGGAGAGTATAAAATTATTTATGAGCCACGCCACGACGTGGCGAACAAGTTTTTCGTTAAGCCCCGGACGATTCGTGACTTTTGATTGCAGCTAATTGTGCCACGTCGCGTCCGCCATTTCGACCATTTTTCTCCTTTTTTTCTTCATTTTCTCCGCGTTTTTTCCTCCTTTTTCTCCGCTTTCAGCCGAGCTGTAAATTCGTCTAGCCGGTTACCGCTACAGGTAACCATAGAATCACGCTGCTCACGATCTAGCGTTATGCAACCGGCTGGGTATACACAGATGACGTTGATAGTCCCACGGAGACTGGTTAGCGGTGCCCGAAGAAAAATTCGGAACACGTGTTACGTTGATAAGAAACGGAATTAATATGTCAAATGTCGTCGCGCTGTGCGAGTAATAATAAAGAGTAAACGGGAAATCTGGTAGTATCGCGATATAACAGTTTATATTCCACCTCGAAGCTACATCGGTTATGAAAGATCGTAAGAAGAGTCGCGAAGAACACGTTCCACTTCTACTATGCGAGTCGCCATCTTGTATTCGCTTGATCCTTACACTCGTGCGAACGTAATTCATCTGTCATAATAACCGACTAATCGATACTTCCGACATAAACTATTCTGATTTGAAATTTACACGTGGAGAAATCATTTCCTAATTTTTCATGAAGATGGAAAGAAAGGTTTCCTGAAAATAAAAATTCGCCTAATTTTCCTCTTCCACGCCAGAACTGATCAACGTTTGAATGAAATCTACAAATTACGATTAACATCTAAGTTGATGACGAGATGGTCCTAACTCTGTGACCATTTTTCGATCTTCAACTTGAGTAAGGTTAAAAGATAATCGTGGTTCGGCATTTACGATGATAGAACAATGATTATTCGGGACCAAGGACGATATTTATCGACGAGGAATGTCACGTAACCGTAAAAGACAAAGTTAAAAAACATCCTAAACGCAATCGCGACTATGGTTTGCACGAACGTTGTAGACCAGGTTCAAAGACCGTTCGACTAGCTGGTTTTCTTCTTGTCGGAAGGAACACAGTCGTTGGAATTGATCTATGCTGGTAGGCTGCGGTTACGACGCTTGTTACTTATGCACATTGTTCTTTTTAGACGGTCGTTGGTTTATCGGTGTTGGATTTCCTTGCATTTCGATCGACGAGTCTGTGTCGACGCGTTTCTATTTGGCGAACTTTTCTTGTCAAAGGACTTGGCAGAAGGAAAATTTCTTTCGTAATGTTCCGGCGGTATTTCCACCACGATTTCGCGGAGTTATATTCAATTACGATGACCTGTTATGGTTGATCGTGTAGACACGGTGTAAGAAACGCGAGAACACGGCTTAAGATTCATTTATATTATCGGCGAGTCGTGCGCGAGCCGAGCAAAATGATTGCACCGTTAAAGCACGCATCGATAGCGTTTTATTGCTATTCCTAATTATCCATTAACGAGTGCAACGAATGCACGGCTGCTCGAGAAAAACTTCGCAGGTATGCTAACTAGGCTCTTGTCCGATTTGTCGGCAGCGAACCGAAGGATTTTCCTCGGACGCCAATTTTTCCGAGCTTTCATTTCAACGGCGAACTATTTATCCGATACGGCAAAATTTCAAACAAACGTACGTAATGTCTACGTATGTTTCTCCGATCGTCTCTAAATTGAATCCACCAGCTCCGCAACTAGCTTATATTTCATCCTACCACTTGAGAATTAATTACACGTTGCGCTACACCGTGGAGTTCGCTTAACGCTCTAAAATATGCACGCGATAACAAACGTGAACTTGATACCGCATTGTGTGTTAATCCCGCGGCCGTTCTTAACGCGTATAATTAACTCTGTATCTCCGTTCGCGTTTAGACCTCCTACGAGCCGTTTCCCGCCATAGAAAACCACGTGTGTGTCGGCAAATTTAACCGAAACCGTCCTAAGTCACCAACCATCTTGACGCTTCCGAACCTCCTCGATTCTCCCTTAGATCCTGTCATAAATTCTCCGTTGTTCTCGTGTACCCATCAAATTCCATTCGCCGAGCAAGACGAGCCCTATTTGTCGTGGTTCGATATTATCAGAGCCAACCGACCTTATCCGTTTGATCCAGCTGGTATCAACGTTTCGAACCCTGGCAAGGATTACGCGTATCCGATAGGTCTTGATTACTCTTGCACCCACCTTTGTTCCATCGCGAGATCCTATCGCGTAGACTCGTTGTCCGCTAGATAACTATCATTATTCAAAGATGCGAAGCCGCGTAAGATGGCAACGGTGGATTCCCTGCTAAAAGCGCAGAAGGATATCCCTCGTTGGCAGATAATCGTACCGTGAAAATAACGACGCGAAGGCCATAACCACGGTCCATTATTGATACCACCTTTCGCTTTCGGTAATCTTGCGTGCATCCTTTACGTATGCGCGTGTATATGATATCATATGTATATTATATACGTATTATAAGAGCGGTCGCCCCTCGTTTTTCACCGCGTTTATTACTCCGATTCGTGTTTTTGTTTGCATCACGCATTAACGCGTATCGAAGCGGCGAGCTATTAATATGCATCGTATTTAACGACCAGGCTGCCCGATACCTGTGAATCAAAGTCGTGCATTAATTCGAGATTTAACGACGCTGAAAGACACTGCGTATTTACATATGAATAGGTACACGTGTTAAGTAAGAGGGAGTGAGCGATCGCCCTTAGGATACGCCGATCGGGAACGCGTCGATCGCTTCGAGGAAATCCAACTGCACCGGCTAAGCCGGACTCGCTTAGTCCTTTTAGCTGAAAAGTCTAAGAATAGCTTTGAGCGTTTACGCAGGTTCGCGAAGTTAGAGAAAAGATCTCCGGAGAAATTTAATCTACCAATACCGATGAAATTCTGAATTCTGAATTCCGATATTTGGAAAATTAAGGGTCGACCGTAATCGGTAGAGGAAAAACTTGTTATAATATCGTGACACGTTCCTGGTTCAGAGACGTTGGTGAAGCATTCGAGAAATTAATCTTAGCAGTAAATTTACTTAGAGATCATGCTTAGAGGGAAGAAATATTTTCCATAGTTTTATCGTCGCTGCCGAGATCTTTTAAGAGAAGTTTCAAGAAAAATATACATCCAAGCACGGTTGCACAAGTGCACGCGAAAGCATATATCGTCATCGACGCTGAGAGGGTTAAAGATCAAGTAATGCACCGATATCGATCACGTCGGAATTTCCGTATCTCTCTCCCTTGGTTTTTCCTCGAAATACCAGAAATTATATAGAAATCCTATGCACTTCTATATCGTTCGTGAATTCCTGCATTTGCCGCATAGTTGCAACGAACACGCGTGCACTTCTGTGCAATCCAGCCTGTCGCATACCTGCATTACCTAGCACTCGCGTTTCTGCATTCCTGTATCCCTGCATTGTTCCATTGCTACATTCCCAGCGAAATATAAATTTTCTCTGCCCGACGAATCACGCCTCTCGCGACTACCGACGATCCTCCATCACCGGCATCGTCGCGACAAACTTAATCAATCTCGGAAGGAGATTCGACGGCGACCAACTCAGACATTCCAGAGGCGCTAACAATCCTCCGGAGGATCAATCAGTGGAAGAAAAGGAAAAAGTGGATCGTTTCGTCAGGGGTTGACGTACAAAGGTTGACGTACAGTCGGACACAAATCAAGGCGAGGAACACAAGCCTGTTCGTTAACGGGGTGCTCGGACGGTGAATGGGTCCGGCGTCGATTGGCCGCGTGGGTGAGGCCCAACGATCAGTGACAAACGCCGGGCGAGGCGCGAATGAACTTTCAACCTCGCGGCGGACACGGTTGAAAGGGAGAAGGGACAAGGGAATAGCCATTGCGGGAGGTGGTGCCAGGTGTCGCTGAGCGCAGATAAATTTTTCTCACGGCGAAATAAAGATCTTGTCGGACACGGGAGAGTACAAGACGGAAACATTGCTGCGTGGTGGCAGGACATGCCTGTTCACCGAGATAACCTCGGGTTTCAACGACCGCTCCTCCTCGTCTTCCTCTCCTGCAGCCTGCCGGCCGCCTCTCTAGCTTCGCGTCCTCCTCGTTGCACCCACAACACCCGTTTCGCTTCAACCTTTTCGCTAGCTTTCCCTCCTTTACTCTCAATCATCACCCTTTTCCTTCTTTCTCTCTAATCCTAATCCTTGAAATCGCCTGTAGAGTTTCTCAGGTTGTATTCCCACCCTTAACTGTCTCTGTTTCGTTGATGTTAGCTTGAAATAATTACTCATACGCGAGAATCAAGCGTCGCTAACTACGCCTGTCGTAAAATAAGAAATTATGTACGAAGGATCAAGCGATAGTCCTGTCGAGGTAAACGACACGACAAAGCTCGTAACGAGAATTTAATACGCGACAGAGGTAAATAAGATTCCTAACATTCAGATCGCTTCTTCTCTTCATTTACATTCCACCCAGCATTCGCGACTTTAACCACATCCGTTCACGGCTACCGTGACACCCACGGCAAAACCCTCGGTAGTCTTCGGATATTCCAAATACCAGTTGCGAGCACGTCGCGAACGCGTCTCCGGGATATCCTTCGCAGCGGCGCCTAGACTCGTCGTTATTAGGCGGTAAAATTTCGCCTGGCAACGTGACGCAACTGAGAACGCGTTGATTACGCGATTCCCTACGGCCACGTACTCTCCTCTTACAAGTTTATCGTGACCCATTCGCGGGAACGGACGTTCGATAATAAATTTCCGCGGTGGCGGTGCACCCACACGCAGGATTCGGGACAAGCCACTCAACTCGCCTTGCAAGAATCGGTTTCAATTCATGGCGATCTCGCTTACAAAGTATCCGTTACAAGCTGTACGCTGCTCAGGGAAAAAAGGATTTCGTCGTGAATCGATCGTAAACTACCGGCTGTCCGCACGTGCTCGCTTCGCGAATTTGTTGGACGAGTAAGCTCGCCCGGCCAATTGATCTTGTAACTCGAACGGTCTTGTAATTCGGTATCGAAAGAATTTGTACGTGTATTTGTTCTTGCTCGGAGAGAAGCGGATCGGTCCGGGTGTCTGCCAGGTATCGGCGTTGGCGTCGTTACGTTGAGTCGTTCACTAGAGTAGAATGGATAGCCCGGTTCTAGCAGGTATTTTTCAATGGTATCGCTCGTCATACCGATGCTCTTCTACCTGGAGGTTCATGTTCGAGTTTGGCTTAGTCATTTTGATAAGTAAGGGCTAAGGTCGGACGTGTTAGAGTACTTAGTGAGGTGAGAACTCGCGTGGCAGGGTTTTTCGCACGTGGAAAGCTAGTTTTTTAGGTCGGCCACTAACAAAGAGCAGAGGAAATGATACTCTCGGGAAGAAGCGATAGAAACCCTACGCGGAGAAGTTATTCCAACGATCTCGAATATTCCAAAGATCATTTACAGTCTCGGTTAGTCCCTATAAATTTCCATGATCAGCAATGATAATTAGACTCGAGACATTTGCCTGTTGTTATTAAAACGTCCAAGCAGAATTCGAAAGATATACGCGCGCGATTAGAAAAAAATTGCGGTAATATCCAGCCTCGCCTGATTTGCAATTTTCGACGATAAATCACGGCTATTTTAAATCACGGCGCTTTCCGTGCTAACAGGATAGCATCGCGATCCCAGCAGAGGAATATCTCGCACCGATATGCAAAACGGCATTAAAAACCTCGCGTTTCAGACTTTCCTGGCTGCGCACACGCGTGTAAGGGCCGCGTGTGAGTGTCTCGCGTTATGCTGACATTTCACAAATGTCAATATACAGATGTCAACACGATGTTATCTATTCAAATACACACCTCGCCAGCGACGAGACGTTTAAGAGCTCTTTAATGAAGCCCAGTGCCACTCCATCTTGCCGGAGCTGTCATCGGTTGGGTAATTCCATCGTGGAAAAGAAAGACGCGCGGAATTGTGTTCGCGAAATCGGCAGAATTACGCGAGATCTACCGTGAAGGACTTTTAATCGCGTGGAAGAGCGAAGGAAAGCGTAAATCGTGTTGGCATCTGTCGATCACGCGGGAATATCGAATTTCCTAGGGAATATCGAGCACGGTCGAAGAAAAGGCTAACCAACCGACAGATCGAATTACTAGACCGGTTCGCGGTTCGTTCCATTATCAAATGGCGCGCGAATAGTTCGGAATCGCGATGATTTTCGATTCGAAAGCGACGAAGACGGTTTTGTCTCGGTATCGACACGAAAATCGGAGAAATTTCGATAAAGGAAGAGGAATTTGCGGATACTCATAGCGAATAAAAATAAAAAGGAAGAATAAAAGGGGTAAATAAAGGTGGAATTTCATAAAGGAAGCGGAATTTGCGGACACTCGTTTCGAATAAAAATAAAAAAGTAGAATAAAAGGGGTAAATAAAGGTGGAATTTCAAAAAGGAAGCGGAATTTGCGGATACTCATTGCGAATAAAAATAAAAAGGAAGAATAAAAGGGGTAAATAAAAGCGGAATTTGAACCGTCTAAAGAGCAGGGTTAAATTGTATTTTGCTTTTTTGGGAATTGGTCGCTCCTTGACCGACAATAGGGTGAACTTTTTGCGAAGGTTAGCCCGAAAAAGATGACGCCGCTGCACACCGGCACGCCCAGCGCCAATGAGTTTCGCGTTAATGACTATTTAGAAGCACGATGCTCGCGTGCAGACGAACGGAATTAATTTTAAATTCGGTACACCGGTGAGTCACTGCGCCACCCGAGCAACAAGAGGCTAATGACTAACTGTGCTTAATCACAGGTCAGATTTTTTGCCAGCCGCTTCTTGGAAGCGGAACTCACGATCGTTTGTTAGAGGAAAAAAAGAAACGGAATGATTTCGCGCCGACGGAGAAATCGTTTATTCCTTCTTCCCTTTCGGTTCCTACGATTTCTTAGCCAAATTTTCATGCAAATTCTCTCACTCGATTAACCGTCCAACGCTCGTGCACGCGACTTATAGTCGTGTGTGTATAATCACGGTCACAAAACTCGTTAGCAGTCTTTCCTATGAAATAAAAAAATAAGAAATATTTCACGTCGTCGTGACACGTGACGTTTTACCATGACGCATGACATAGAAGTGCCCATTTTAACTGGTTACAGTAGTTTCTCCTGAGACGCGATAACGCCTGGGAAACCGTGTGAATTCGTCTAGTTTGAAAGAGCACTTTAAGTCACCCTTTTAAACGAAATTGTTGGAAAAATAGTACCTTAGATAACGAAGAAATTCAGGCTTCGGGTTACAGGTTCCTATAACGTAGAAAAAAAAGGGTAGAGAATGATGCTGCCTCTTTCCTGGAGCCCAATCCGTTGATAAAGGGATCAAAATTTTTCTACAGATCAACGTCTATCTCTCGGAATTCTTACCGTCGAATGGAAGTAATTCCAAACTGAAAATGTGAACGGAATAAAACTATCGAGCTTAACTTTCGAAACTATATTCTCGATTTAATTTCCAATTACCCATGAAATATCGTGGTGATGATAAACAGAGGACTCTGCTGGACTAAAAGCTCGTGGAAGCTGGACGATCATAGAGAAATTGAATCGGCTCGCGGACATCGTGGCGATGAAGAAGGCGATAAGCATGGTTGAACTAGAAATCCCTTTGTCGACTTTTTCCCTAGCCCGGGGCTGAAACGGCTGGACGGAAGGAATGAGGAGAGAAGACACTAGGGACCAGGTATTTTATTGCTGGACGCGATACGATCGTGCTCGTTACCTTTAATAAGATCGCTCGCGAGGCATAAAATCGCGAGGGGCATAATAATAACGTCCCGCGAGCGCAACGCCGGCCACGGACAATGTTGTTGTAGGTGGAAGTGTGACGCATCACCGTTTTGAAATACTGCTATCAACGTCAGGTACCCAGGGATGATCGCGGACGCAATCGCGGTGGATTGCCGGACGCTGGAGATTTAGCGCTTGTCAGGACCGTTTCGTTCCAGTTTTACCGCCGCGGGCGTCACGAATCGCTCGTATATCGCGGCGCGCTAATTAGCCGACAGCTAATTAGCGTGTACCCTTGCCGTTGCGGCTCAATCGTCGCGACGAACTCGCGCGATAACGGGCGGGCAGAGACGTCGCGTGTTTCACCGGGATGATCAGAGGGAAAGAAGCTGTTCGAGGACTGGTCTCGAACCGGTGAGTTCGACCGAGATTCGGTTCGGGGCAGAGTAACGACTGGTTCTTCTATAATCGCTCGTGTACTCGTTTGTCTGCGCGCGTTCCACGATACGCGTCTAATTATGTCCCGTGGGCCAGTTTATTTCTTCCCCTCCTTTATCAGCATTACCGTGCTGTCGTTCGAACGCGCGACGCTGGTTATCTGGGAAAATTGTAGCACGTCGCGATGAAACGTATCGTTCGTGGTATCGGAAAGCTTGTAAATATGGTAAAAGCTCGCGTGTCGCATCGAGAAGAACGAAGAGGCGCGCTTCCGTTCTGCCGCGAACGATTCTCGATCGTTACGTTTGCATAGGACATAATAGCGATCACCTGCGTCAACGGGTAGGATAGAAACGCAACGGATTTATCGCGGAACGTGTGGACGCGGAGTCTAGCCGAAAGCGTCGGATAGGTCGAAAGGCAGGTATTGGTTGCTCGTAGGAAATCCCAGCCGAAGGGAACCTTTCCGCGTACGCGAGTCAGGATGGAAATAGAACAGGGGATAAATTAAGCGGCGAGCATGGATCTAGCTTGTCTTCCGGATACAGAGAGAGAGAGAGAAATCTCTCATGATTATCAAGCGGAGCACCATAAACGCAAGGGATAATAAACTAACGCTCGCCAAGTGGCGTAAATCATCGGTTGAGTCCGAGCAAGCACGCGTTCGGTTCGCCGCGATTCTGAATCGGTTCGTGCGTGAAAGTAGATCCATTTGCCAACAGCTTGTAGCGTAAATCGTTGAGACACAGGGCCCTTTCGATGGAAACGGAACGGTTTCCTGTCAGGACGGAAATCGACGCTGAATGGAGAGGAAGTAGGATGAAAAGTGGATGAGACGAGATAATTTGCAACGTAATTAGCGGTGTAATTACTTCAGAGTAGTGTAACGTAGCAGATGAGATAATTAACCGACACTTTTAACGGTAGACGAAATCCTTTCTACGTTGAATCATAAAATGCAACGCGCATCCGCTGTTTTGCTTTCTTTTCTGTCTGCACGGACACGCGTTTACGAATCTTCCCATGTTTTCGAGAGCTTTTATTCCCGATAAATCTCAATCGCGCTGTGACACACGCAGAGAGAATGATAGTTTTATCTACAAAGTAACGGCCCTGGTAAAAGTGAATACAATACGGTTACCGATATTCCGTTTTCGATGAAACACAATTTCTAGAATCGGCTAGCACCGATATCGCGGCGAGTTCTACTACCCCGAGGACAACATAGAGCTCTTTCCAATAACCGATACAAACCGCATCTGAGTCACCGAAAGAGTACAAGTTACTCTTTAACCAAGAACAAATTGTACCTATACCCACGCGTGAACCTATTACAGGATCGTTCGCAGGCGAACATTTCATATCTCGCAGCCTACTACGCTTCTCTCGAAAGTGCTTCGTGTACCATAAACACGAGCTAAGTAAAGACGACAGTGACAAACAATTCGTCGGGCCACGACGAATATTCGAATTATCGGCAGAGTTACGGCATTTCAAAATAAGTCGAAAATTTACGATAGAAAGTGGTACGTAAAGGAAAGCGAAGGTTCACTTTCGTTCTATCCCCGCGAATATATCTCTGCTCGACGAAAATTACGAAAACCTGGAAACAGATGTCATGAAATAAATAGAAAATTCTCTCGGTTCATCTCTCCTGGAAGAGATTAAAAAAAAAAGAGAAAAATAAAATAAATTTCAAAATTGGAAATCTATCGTTCGAGAGTCGTTCGATTAATTTAATTAATTTCTTGGTAAAGAGAATAATCGCATCGTTAATAAAATTTGATAGCACCGTGACAGAGTCGATAATCACGGAAATATATTTTTCTTTCCCCTTTCGTTCGAAATCTAATTTAACGAGGCTGCGCGTCGCGTCGTTAACGATCGGGCGATAAACGCGTTCCTATTAGCATACTCAACGCGTTTCCACGGCCGAAAAGCGGAAGGTAATCAAACGGTGGACGCCATGACGAAATCAAATTCGTTATTAAATTTCAGTTGGAACCCCTCAATCATCGTAAACAATCGCCCACGTGCACAGGGCTGTCGCTTATAAATTTCACGAGGCCGTTACGCGTGTCACTTAAAACTCGATGATATAAATTAAAAGACGTCCGTGCGCCGCCGATTGATCGCGTACACGGCCCGTTCCTTTTTCGGCTTTACGCCATGCTTTATCGCCTCGGCTTAGCGTACCATCCGGTTACGTGTTAATTTAGAAACGCGCCCTGTCCGTGACTTTGCTCGTTCGAGCTTTTCAATAGCGAAACACAGATTTACAAACAACAATTTTCATCGGTTCTCAGCATTTGTACCGGTAATTATCGATTACGTTTACTTCTTAAATTCCTATCCCTTTAAAAATTATTTTCCCTTCCTTTTATTACTGTATAAAAGTTATACAATTATAAAAGTGATTCGAGTCACAAATAAGGATGGAATTTCATAAAAGATGCGAAATTTGCGAATACTCGTTGCGAATAAAAATAAAAAGGAAGAATAAAAGGGGTAAATAGTAAATAAGGGTGGAATTTGAACTGTCTAAAGAGCAGGGTTAAATTGTATTTTGTTTTTTGGGAATTGGTCGCTCCTTGACCGACAATAGGGTAAACCTTTTGCCAAGATAGTCAAGATAGGTAGATAATTATCGATTACGTTTACTTCTTAAATTCCAATCCCTTTAAAAATTATTTTCCCCTTCTTTGATAACTGTACCCGTAATTATAAAAGCGATCCGAGTCACCGACGTTTATCTCATTCGTTTATAAACCTATTTTCTACAAACTTGCGAATAATCTAATGGCTTGACCGATCTTGCCACTTTCGTAATCACCGGCACGAGTCTAATGCTAAATCAAGCTATGCGATCGTCTCCGAAAAGAGGAACGAAAAGCATTCGAGGAAGCTACCAACGCGTTGCGTCTTCTTCGACTCGTGGGTCCGCCATGGAGCGAGTTTCGACGGAAACCAGTAGCCCGGAATTCTTCCCACGCGGTGCAGGCATTCACAGCGCTGCAACGAAAATCAACTACCAAAATACAGAAAGCTAAGGGCCCGTATTTCACCTAACGATCGCGATGCGACCCCCGGTTCATCGTTCGTACATTAACATAATACGCGGAGACGTTAATAAGCGCGCGATGCAAGCGTGCAGCATGGTATAATGCCCTGTGCAAATAGATCGAGGCCTACTCCCCGGAATCGCCGTTCTTCCTGGCCTAATATGGACACGGTGCTCATTTCGCGCGTTCACGATTTACAGCTGAAATGAATTTATGGAAAGGCGAGCGTCCTCCGTTTCCTCCGCCCGTTTCAGCAGCCGCCGCCGCCGCGGACGCCGACGAAACGATAAATTTCTCTGTTACCCTCTTCCGACACTAAATAGATGTACGCGCTGCCGTCCTTTGACATAAACGCTCGAGCATAAATTCATCAGGGCCCGCGACCGATCCGCTCGCCTAACTGTCCACCGCGTCGCCGCGCATACGATCCGACGTCCGCTCACGGGAAAACGACCTGTTGCTCGATAAATCGACGCCACACGCTCTTGGCCAACGATCCACGCAACGCCGGCTGACGTTACGACGATGGTCGAAGGTAATCTCCCTGTCAATGCCGAACGATGGTGGTACACCGTCCAGTTGCATCTTTGAACGACGTTCCTCGACATTTTAATACGCGTGGCTAATGGACGAGTTGCTGATTTTGGTAAAGTTCGTTTTCGCTGACACCGAGATCGTGTGCACCTATTTCTTTTCACTGCCAGACGTGTGAGTTATGTTTAAACCAGCGAGCAATCGATTGGTAACTCTAGAGCTAATTGGCTGATTGGCTGACACGAGGTAATACCAGGGAAATAATGGTTGCATTTCAATGGATCGATTTTTTTTTTAATTAAATGAATCGTGAAGAGACGAAGAGATGTTCTGTATGTCATTTTTTAAGAGTGAACATTTGACAGAATTTTGAAGAATCGTCGAGCTTCCAAAGGTTTCTGTATCAGGTGTGTTAGGACAAGGAGGAAAAAGCTTTTCGGGAAAGTAAATTACTCGATATTGAATAGTTGTTTAAAAAATACGAAACAGTTTGTAGCAAAATAACTTCCTGTGCCATTACATTTTTCCACGCAAGCTCGATATCTTAAGGTCCGCGCCCATTTGCATGGCACATTGATAAACGAAGGAAAGCATTGCTAGAAATGTTCGAAATGGCACGTCGGATTTTTCACCCGACGACTGATATAATGCGTGTACACCGCGAGAAAATTCATACAAGTGAAAGTGACCGTTTTATTGCTAATTATATGTGAAAGTTGTAGGTACAAACGAAAGCGGAGGCCATAAACATTTCCAAACAAATGATAAAATCCTCGCGCGATAAAATCGTCCCAGGAGGAAAAAGAAAGATTTACATCCCGTAATATTTGAGATATCTATTAAGAAAACTATCGATCACGCCTTACTCTTATTTCGCAATTAGTTTTTCCTAGCGGTATTACCCGTAGACGATAGCGATCAATGTCAGCCAGTGGCAATTAACGTCGATAAAAACTCTGATAACTCCATTTACCTAGGAAATTATTGCGTAGCGCTGCTGAAAACCAAACTGGCCTTCTTTCCCTCCTTTCATCGCGTCCCGAGCTATCCTACGTTTCACCGGCCAATGAAAACTAACAACCTCGCCAATACGAGACCACGATCATTAAGCAATCGTGTCTTTATCCACCGCGAAATCCACATTCCGAAGCTTGAGAAAAATCAGCGTCGAAGAAAACGACCGAACAACCGACAAAATTCAACGATGATAGTACCACCTTCCGTCTCGACGGACTACGCCCACGCAGTTTCGATAAATCGACAAACGATGATTTCCAATTATCCGTGGAGACCGAGGATCCTTCGACTAGCTCAACTGGCAACCTATACGTTACGAGATAATATCGTGGCGAAACGGTACTACTAACCGAGACCGAAATTGCCACGAACCACCGCGGCGTGGATGATTACCCTTAGAGAGTGGCGAGAAGGGAGAAATAAGGTGGCGTAGAGAACTGGCACGAATCCTCGCGAGCGTTTCGACTCGGCGAGGATGTCGCGTGCTACATAAATTGGATGCATCGGGACACGCGGGAACGAGCGGCAGATACCGATCTGCTCGTTGGCGTCTTATAAATCAGCGAGCCGATCGCGCGGAGATACGGATCTCGGCTGCGTTATAACCCGGCTCGCCGATCATGGCGCCCGGCGTGAACGCGTCCGTTTTCCTCGTCCATCCTCGGACGTCAGAGCGACGAGGACCACGTCGAAGGGTGCCGCTCCTCCAGCAATAAGAGCACCAAGGGTGGCTGGCGAACACCCGCTGCACGCGATGCCTAACAGTTCCTCGACGTACCTCCACTCGCGTTCGCACGTCATTTTCGCGCGAACGGGTAAAACCCAGATGCACGATTCTTTCATTAACCCTCTGCGTCTGATTAAATTCCAACGGATCCCTCTGGTTGTGAGAATCTTAACAATTTCTTAATTTTCCAATTTTCCATCCCTTCGCCGTGGTTCGACAACCTGCAAGATCGAAGAAGATTATCGAAATTTCTCGAGTAGAGATCGAGAAACAAGGAATGCGAAATACGCGATGTATTAAACCTCCGATGCATAGAGAAGAGTGGAAGGATTGACGTGTTTCAACCCTAGCTCGATGCGGAATACCTCGGTTAATGACAAGTTCGTAATAAGTAGTAATAAACGTAGTAAACGTAGTAAATGTCTGATATCAATCAGCCAAACCAGTTATTCACTTGCTTCGTCTACATAGTTTCTACGTATCAATTTGATAAGCTGTGAGACAGTGTGTAATATTCAAATGCAGAAACGTAATACGCCGAGGGCTGATCGTTGCATACGCTTCTCGAGAAAAATCCGCGGGTTTAAAAAAAGCGACGGGGGATAAATTGTGTCGAGTTTATCGATAAAATAGTAATAAAATGAACACGTTACGCTTCGCTCAATGTGCTCGAGTATGTTTCGGGTACGCATGAGATATACTCATCTGTCACGCACTTTTCTGCATCGTTATTGACCATGAATTATTCATACGTTCGCCGATAGACGTTTTCGCGTTGGTAAAGGATGCAGTGGAAATTTTTCTACCGCACGTTGACAACGCTTCTTACCCTGCCCTGTCACGGCGTCTCACGTCGGAACCTTGAAGTTCTCTCGCTTGAAATTACTCCTTTGATATAATGTACCGGAAGACGCATACGTAATCGCGGAACTTGATTTACCCATACATCGATTTAAATTATGCAACGTGAAATTCCGCGCGTGATAAGACTATTACGCGTATCCCGGAGACACGTAACGCAAATATAAACCAGCCAGTGAAACTCGCGCGTCTTTATCCCCTGTTTCTATGGATATTCGAAGAAGACGAGGATCCGTTGGTGTCTTGTACGCGCATCGAAGTCTCGGGAACAGCTATCGAGCGAGTATTTAAGCTGACGATAATCCGCGGCAACGTATGCAGTTTAATTACACGCAAAACTAGTACTTAAAGCTAGGATAATTCGCGCGCGAAGGGACTCGGGGTAAAAAGGACACAAAAGGGTACTAAAAGAGAAAAACGGTATTTAAACTCTAACAATAACTCGGTACACCGGCAATAATCCTTCGCCATTCAGCCGTCCAAGTACCCGCTATATTTAAACATCCCGGTAAACGACGTAATCCCCGGCAAAGAAAACCTTCCTCCATTATCGCGGATGAGCAACGATTACCATTTCTTTCGCTGAATACACAGCCTGTAATTAACTCGAAATGGAAGAACCGCGCCGCGTCAAAGAAGGTGTCTGGCTATTAAGCCTGGCAGGAGCGCTCGATATTTTACCAGTTTTTGTACGGAATACAATTTCGATCTCGAAACAAGAACCGGAGCACTTGGCTCTCAAGGTGACCACCGCGTGGATCTCGATCGATCAGGATTCACCGACAAAAATCCGCTCGAATGGCTGGTTGGCTCGCGTCGCGCGGTTATATTTGCGGCCACGATGGATCGCATAAACGCGTCGCTATGAATTATAGTCTCATGGACATAACAAACATCGATCGGTGTTATCGTGCAACCTCGTGTAGGAAGAGCGTCGTAATTGCAACCGGATCTCACCGATCTCGCGTCTTTCCAAAGCGACGACGGCCGCTTCTTCCGCAAGACACTTTCATTCCGCTTCGAAATTCGCCGCGGAAAGTTTCACGCCTCTCGGTCAGACTGTTTTACGATCGAGTTTATTATCCAGCCGCAACGGGTCATCCTCGAGTACAGGCTGACTGCGATTTCAACTGGGCCTTCTTCTCTTCAATCGGTATCGCGATCATTCGTAAGATCGTTAAAGTTATTCCATCGAGGAAAGGAAGTTAACGGAAATTAAAAGGCTGCCGCGGAGTTTTACCATTTATATAAAGGATAAATTCGCGAAAGCCGAATAAACGTTAAATCGTAAATTATCCGTCGACACGAGGGCAAGAATGGAAGAAAAACCATGGATGAAGTAAGCAGGAAGGAAGGAAGGGAGAGATAATTTGGTGGCGGTGTGAAAAATTGGTTTGTCAAACCTTGAGAGATCGGTTGCAGGATGGCCCTTCGAGTTTTATTACACGCGATAATTAGGAGCCGGTGTAGAAGGCGAGTCTGACGTACGAATTAAAGAGTCGGCCGTGGCTGATGGCTGCCAAGCGAATGCGAAATCAACTCGGACGCGGGACAGTATCGCGTAGGTGTCTGAAACGAGGAGCGACCAGGCGGCGCGGGATGGAATGGAAGGGAAAAGGGAAAAAAAGGAGGAAGGAGGCAACATCGAGAGAAGAAAGGAACGCGGCGGTAACTCATTCAGCATGGCAAACGAGCTGAAAGAGCTCCGCGGGTAATTAATTGTGCTCGCGCTTTACGCGGGCCCTACGTGTGTCGGATAGCTGTAAATTAGCGTGACGGAAACGCCAGGGGACAGTGTGGGCTTGCGCCGCTGATGTATCATGCTTGTCGACGAAATGAAGTAGATCGGATCGCGCGACATGGATTAAAACGTGCGCCACGGGGACGAATCGGACCAAAGTCCAGTTTTCGACTTGGACAAGTGTCGTCCCGTGATCGGGCGACAAAGGAAACTCGTTTCGTGAATGCGACGCGACTCACGGATAAAACGAGTCCAAGTTTTGACGTTGCGGGTTACGTTGAATATTACTAGAGGGTCGGTGGAATAAAAATCGAAGTAGAACAAAGCTTACCCGATATTAACGCCTCGCCCTGCTGTTCCGGTGCCACGTGCCCCATAGTCAGCGTCGGTCACACGTCTAGCCATTTCGTCTGGACGCCGCCAAGCATAACGCGTAACTGAAACAGAAAAACACCGTCTAAGATTAACCACGAGCTTGCCTGTGATGTTTACGTTCAGCCCTATCTACTAACCACGCCTCTCTCATCGTTGTATTTATGTTTCACCGGATTTCCTTACCGTCAATCTCGTGCGGTATTGTAGGCGAAGGGATTAACCTTCGACCGGAAACGTATGTCGAGTTAACTCCTGGTCACTGATGCTCGCGAATATTCGCTTCCCATTCACACGTCGCGTTCTCGCACATCAGAGAAACGTAACAATTAGGAACTTGTTCGTTCTCCGATGTCTGCATCAATCTGAAGACAAAAGATGAATAAAATAAATACGCTAAATATACTAAAAGGAAATATATCTTATTTACTAACAAATTCTTACTTTAACCAATCCGAAAGATTCCTAGACCAAAATCATCCAAAGAGAACGTGCAACGATCCATCGAAGCTGAAGCGTAACGTGTAACGAAACAGCTTGTATACCAACGACAAAAGAGTATATCCAGGTGCGCAACACGGGCAATTAACGCCTTCTTTCACGAAATCCCCGTTCTTCTCTCCATTGTCCCAAGGATGGTAGTCGTGTATCGTAACGTAACCCTATCTGTCACATACTCGCGCCAGGTTTTTACGTAGCTGGAAATCCCTATACACGTTTCCTACCTATCGCGCAAACTGGACAGACCTGCTTCGGCGCTAGAACTAACAGGAAATTTCTCACTGATCTATTTCAGGAAGCAGGGAAGCAGCTTTCACGTACGCAATAAGTTCAGCGGGTGTAACGTACGCCGTGACCGCAGCTTGCAGCAGGGGCAACATCACCGCCTGCGGTTGCGAGCCTACCGTAAGGTAAACTCTTGTCTTTGCCTTTTGTACCTTGTTCTGCCCGGTTAAACGATGGTTATCAACGCGGCTGTATGCTCGAAACGTATTCGAAGGCCGTTCCAATCTTCTTCGATACCTAGAATTATATTGCATATTTAAATTTTCAAACCTTCATTCTGTTCATCGCAACGTCACGCGCGACTAAAAATCTTGCGAAATTTAACGCAGAATGACGGGAATAGAGACTCTTCGATAAAAACTTACCCCTAATTTCCAATTTAACGTGTCACGTGTTCCACTTGCAGGACGAGGAAAGAGTTACCACCAAATGGCTGGGAATGGGGCGGTTGCAGCGCGGACGTCACCTACGGGATGAGGTAAAGATCATTAACCCGATCCGTAATGAATTCGTAGTCGGTACCCTTTGCACGTGTCACGTGCGTGTAAAACCTCTATGACGCTGTACGTCACGACAGTTGTTATACACGCATGGATTTTAATATTATAATTTAATGTTAGGTTCGCGCGTAGGTTTCTGGACGCGAGGGAAATCGAGGGTGACGCGAGGAGCCTGATGAACCTTCATAATAATAAAGCCGGTCGGAAGGTGAGTAATGCCAGTCACTGTTAATGAGTCATTGCCTTTAACGTGGAAAAAATAATTGCTAAATTTTATCCGATAAACCCTCGCATATATTTATTCTTTCTATGCTTTCTACCGAATTTCTATTAACACTAGATTTACGGGACCTGTGAATTTGACGGATGGGTTGTTTCTATTATACGATATTAACAGATTTAATTAACTTATATTAAGTCTGTTAATATTGCGATTGTTTTCAAATTAAACCTATCGTTTGTTTTTTAAAGAAAATATGTGGTTTTCTTTACCCTAAATCTGACGGGTGTCCGTAGAAATAGGTATATAAAAAACCCCCATAAACCTAGTGTTAAAAGTGTAATATTCTAATTAATTACTGAGCTACCTCGTTTAAGCAATACTTTTGCAACCAACGAAATTTTTGTCGTGTAACATTTATCTAGTAATTTTACTATTAAAATAAATAACGAAAAATAGATAATATAGAGAAATAAAAATTACTACTTAAATTCTATAGTTTCCTCTTTGTGATATTATAACACATGGTACAATAGATACTGTAATGAAGCAATTATTATTATTATTACCTCAGACCTGGAAAAACCTAACAAAGGTAGGAAAACAGCTGTGCTTCTTAATGAGTAAATTTCCCAGTATCGATTTCGATGTTGTTTATGGAAATTTTCCCTCGATCAGGTAGAAAAGGGTTTAATGGAATTATTTCAATGCGATTTCTTCGTTTCCAGAAATTTCATGCACAATGTTGGGTTCGATGCTTTCTGCAATCCATATAGCAGCCTTGTTCACTAACCTATTGATTTCCTTGAATTACACCATAAATCGATTAGTTTCGGTAATAACGGGTATAACAGAATAGGGGTACAAATGGCGGTTAAGGATCGCTAAATGCAGCCTTTATTCGTGGAATTTATACGGGGTGTCTTTTATAATAGCGCAACTGTACCGTATCACGAAATTCTTCGCAGGAAATTATGGTAGACGCTGTGAAAATGCGAGACATTATTGATTTTATCGATCCTGATAACAGAACCGGCAACGAGTTCTTTTTACTTCGATTGTGCTTCACCCTTCTCTTTTCCGACATGCTTACGTGCGTGGTTATACGTCATTAGCTTCCCTCTATGCTTCGTAATGCGAAGTTTGATTTTTTCCCTCGTGAAATTCTCCTTATATTTTTCAACATTGAGAGCAAACAAAGTTCTAAAGCTGCTTCCTCCTAAAGAAACAAAGTTCCTTCCAAGATTTTCAAATGTAAAAGCAAATATAAAAGTCATCGTTCGATCGAAAAATTCAGAAGAAAATCATTCGTAGCTTATAAGATAAGAAACTCATAACGATATAACTTCGTAAATGAAAAATAATCGAGATAATTCACACGAATAAAACTTCCCTATACTCGCTATTTTGCTACAATAAATATAATAAAAGATCGAAATTCCGAACATAACCTATTCACCGAATTCGAAGCGCAATAACTACAGAGTCTGAACCTTCTCCAATCTTTCATGAAAACTCGAATATCTCTAGGACTAATTCAAACATTACACTTTATTAATCTCTAATTATACATCCCGCTCCATCTACAGACATTTCCTGGACTCAGAAAAATCCAGTAACTCGCCATGCAGCGCCACCTAGTGACTCGTGATACGCGCAGACCCTCGACGGTTCTTCTGCATTTCCGTCAGCCGTTAAACAAGTCATTCGATTTTCTCCGGTTGAAAATCGTTAATTTTCTCGAAGCAAGAAGTCAGATTCACGAAAGACAGGGGAGTGGAGGTGGGTCGATGGTCGAAACGAAAGGTTTGTGAGAAAGGATCGCGTTCCGCCGCAGGTAGGGCGCGTAAATGGCGCGGCGTCTTAATTGGGGAAAGTTCCCGGAGCTTTCGTCTTCCTCGATGGGCTTTATTATCGAGGCGGCAATAAAAACGCGCATATATCGTGCGGTTGCCCTCCACGTGCACGTACGATCTGTGCACGCGCTTACAGACGCGCGCCGGCTAACGATTTATTCTTAACGTCGATCGCCTCGCCACACCGCATACTTTATGCCCCAGACGATTTTTTTCAACCCACCTCTGCACCCGCCCCACACCGTCTCCCGATAATTCCAAATGTAAACCAGTTTTCTGAGCATACGCGTCGACCAGCGGACACACAATGAGCGAGGAGACGAAGAAATGCGCGCGTCGATGCGCCGAGGATAGTGCGTGCTCGCTTCTCAAAGAAAATTCCTTTGTTCGTAAAGGCCAAGGAAATGTTACAATATAGACGACATATTGAAATAGTCGCCACAGTACATCCGAGACTCTCTTTATATGGTATTTCTTTCGCACTATTTTATTCTACGTGGTTATCTCACGTTTTAATCGGTTTTACACGATTTTAACGCGTTTTATTTACAATTTTTCCTTTATTCAAAGGTGTTGCAATAATTGGACAGAACACGCACCATGATGGAAATGTATAACGTTACTACGTCATTCTCGAATCTCAAAATTCTTGGATCCTCCTAGTGATTGTTTCATGATATTACAACTGCATTTATTCGAACTCGGATGATAAGCGTAGCTGAAGATCACGTAATAGGAGTTCAATAATTCTTCCCAATGATCTCTCGTTTAATCGATAGAAAATAGCGTCCGGATAAGTGGATTCAATTGCCACGAGTTTAGCTGGTCTAAAATAAGTTAACACGTTAAGTGTCAAGCACGAAATGTCTTGTACTTAAAAGTATTCAGTTTGTCGCCTTCCAGAGTCTCCCTGTGTATTCTATGCAATTCGAGAAAGAATATCAAACACATACGAAAGGTTTCTACTGTACACACAAATTTTCGTAGAAAGCAAACACGGTAAACGAAGAAGAGTCACAAACATGGAAACGTGTAAAATAAAGTAATTTGCATGAGTCAGCGTTTTTGGTCAGATTTATCAAAGCCGTGATTCATCGAAACGATAAACGCATGGACGAAAATTTCGTTGCAATAAATGGACTTCCACTGTACTTTATATCAACACGAGTGTAAGCAATGTACTTTAATGGGATTTGCATTGGGAATACAGGTTGGCATCGATCATAGTTGCGAGGCATTCGATTGCTAACGCTGTAGTCGCTAATGGAAGACAGGGATTTGAAATTACACCGTGCGGATTGCCTGTTTGATTATGTGAATATTGTTTCATTGCAGATAGTTAAAGCTCTGCTGCAAACGGAATGCAAATGCCACGGCGTGTCCGGCTCTTGCACCGTGAGAACCTGCTGGCGAACCTTGCCTAGTTTTCGTCAGATCGGCGATGCACTGATGAAAAAGTATTACCGCGCCAGGCCCGTCATAGCGATTACCCCACCGCCACCCCCAACGATGCAGGTAATTTCCGTAAAAGTGGGTCAACGTTGCTCCGAAGCAACGTATGATCGTTCTGCAGAGGAATTGCAGAGCGAAACGCTTATGTCGCCACATATGATAGGCCCATTTTTACGCTCAGTTACACGGTTACATGGAACTGATACACGCTTGCATTATATACGCACATACGTATTTAGAAAGTAATTCGTTACGAATAGGATGCGATTTATGCGCAGAATGTAAATAACGCTTATTCGAAGAAATATTTAAATACATTCACTGAATTTGTTGAAATTTTTGTTAATTACGTATCGAGACGGATAAGAATACGTATATGATGTGTTATAAAAGGGTATAATTATCGAAGTTAATCTGATGTACTTTTTTTAGAGTCTAGACACGTTGCACTCGACATCGGCTGAGATAGTGCCGATTTTGGGGAACGACGCGAAGACTCAAGGGAAACCAAACGACATAGGGAAGTCCCGCCATGACCGACAGCCTCCAAAGAAAGCCACCAAGCCGAGAAGGCCACACTTGGTGTTGAAAAGAACGAAATCGAGCGGTGGATCAAGCGTGGGACAAAAGAGGATTCCAAAGAGAAGCGAGCTGGTTTTTCTCCAACCATCCCCTAATTACTGCGAGCCAGATTTGGCGCAGGGAAGTCTGGGAACGCAAGGGAGATATTGTAATCGTACCAGCAAAGGTGAATTGCCGTTACAAAGTATACCATGTTCGATTATATCGTTTAAACAGGATATTAAAGAATAATAATATTAAAGACAAATAATTACGAATAATTTATGTTAAAACAACATAAGTTCGAACCTCGAACATGGTGTACCATTAGACGCTTTATTTCTTCCAATATTTGGATTCAATTATAATAATAATTAATCTTTCAGGTACCGACGGATGCGACTTAATGTGCTGCGGTCGCGGCTACAATACGCATCAGTTCACAAGAACGTGGCAGTGCAGATGCAAATTTCACTGGTGCTGCCGTGTGCATTGCGAAACGTGTACCGAGCGTACTGAAGAGTACACATGCAAATAAACGTTCGAACGTGTTTGCAATCCTAGCGATGTAAATATATCTCATAGATATAACAAGCGGTGAAACGAAAGTTTCTCCACGTCGATAAATCTTCGAGCTTTCCCGCGCTTAGTCGGGTCGACAGTGATTCAATTTAATCTACTCGTACATCTATGGCAACATAGACACGCGATTGAACGAAATTCTCGTAAGATTTGTAAAGCGCTCCTTATTTAATGCATCAGTTCGTAGTATCTAATCGTAGAAACGATATTTGGTATAATCATGATTTTAAATCATAAAATGCGAAACACAAGTGTTTAATGTTTGATAAGAAATAGCTTCGAGGGATTAGAAAAGCTCGAGTTACCATTTTGGAATCTTAAGAAAAATTCAATGGACCGATTTCATAATAAATCTCAGTTGCTTATCGAATAACTTTTAGAATGAACATTTAGAAAATTGGTAATATAATAAAAGATGAAACTGAAAGACGAAAGCTTACTTTGTATTAAAATGAAGTGGAGATAAATCTATCAACGTTTCTGGTCATATTATTGAAGTTTGGACAAAATTATATAAACTAAACGTTTACCTAAATGTCTATAATCGTTTTATCCTCGTTGCTTGAATATCGTACTTGCGAACAACAGAAAAACGCGAACCTCGAATAATTCGTACTCGCATATCTTCCTCTTGTCCCCTATTTGGATTTTCCTACAGGCGAATCATGATTCATTACTCCGATCCTAGTGAATAACAACCCTAAACTATCCTTGAGTAATGGAAAATATTCAAAGCCAAACGATGTTTACGATTCGACTTTTGAGGTAGCTCAAACAACGATCGTATCGATTAAGTATTTCTACTGTACTTACTGTACTTAACGTGACGACTGTAATTAAGGAAAATAGTTGTAACACGATAAAAGATATGATAAAAGCAACGAGCAATATATCATTCGACGTATAAAGTATATCATTCCTTGTATAAAGTATATCATTTGCTCGAATACATTTAGACGATATACTTCGGATAGCAATAAGATAGTTGTAACATTAACGAACTCCTATCAATGTAATACACGTATTAATATAACCGCTCGAGACGATTACTGTTCTAATAGCCCAGTGGTATTGCAGGCTTAGAAGTAACAAGTAAATTATTATTTATTAAAGAGCGTAAATTATAAAGGCAAGCAGTGTATTCGCTTTCTACTCGACGACTAATAAAGTGGAATCGCATTTTTCTCAATCTCCGTCGTTATTATTCATCCCCTTTTGTACTCTCGTATTATTCACATTTAGGATAAGAGTGACAATAGAATACGTCGTAAATGTCACGTAAGCTGGCCTCTGCGTCAATAATATTTTCTGAGACAAACAGATTAATAAGGGCAAAAGTGACTCAGGTACTGGGCCCGTGCATTCCTGCGATAGGAAGGGTGACATGGTTCTTAAGGGACGTGGCTCAGGTAAGCAGACAATACACAATGTGTCAAACAATGAGATTGATTGGCACGTCAATAGTGTCGACAAGACATGCCCGATGACTATATAAGATTGCGAACTAGTTGAAAATATTATTTTCGGTATAAACACGAAGCAGTGCGTTTCGAAGTGTATTCGAAGTGTATACCTCTATATAACGGACATCTTGGTTATATTTAAAACGGTGAGTTCGCTTCGCTATTTATCGTTAACAACCTGAGATTTCATGACATTATACGTGCAATTATTTTATCCTACTTTGTCAGAACTAAAATCTCGTACTGTAAAATAAATAAAAAGTTCGTTTATTGTAAGTATTCGTCTAGATATTTTTTGTCATTTATCGCTTTAAACAAATTGTCTTGGAAGAAATATCAGGAACTATAATACATTTATAAAATGATAATGCATTATTGTTATTAATAATGTAATAATTATGTCATGAGATAATAGTTATAAATATTTTTATTTTTAATTGTACTTTACGTATGTTTGTTCCAGATCCCGCAACGTTCTGACATATCAGTAATGGCTCCACTGAACTTTTGCTCACATGGTTTTACCGATTTCCGTATGGTACCAATGCCTATGTTGTCACTACCAGCAAACCACGTATTATTTTACTGCATTTGCCCTTGCGGTACATACAGAACGTATTTTACCATTCATCGAAACGTTATATTAAATCAAATGGCAAGAAGTCAACTAGTTACACAGAACATACGATCGCAAGTATATCTCCAAAGAATGGAGGAAATGGAATTTCAAGAGAGAATTCTTGGATACGGAAATCGCAAGGAACGCAATACAAAGCAAATGGATGACGATCAAGAAGAAGACATCGATCGATAAATTTATTCAGCTGGAAAATTATTTTGTGCAATTGAAATTGATATAAATACTACTTCAAAGTACGATTATATTATAAACAATATCGATTAAGTTATATTTTATTCGTTTAACTAGTTAATATTAGAGGACATTATTATTTGGAATTATTTGGTGGAAATTTTTCTTTGACAACTAGCGTACGTTTTTCTAAGTGACAGTATTAAAAAGTACAAGCATTTTCTAAATATACAAAATATATTTTATAAGTTATTATAACATACATATGTAAACTATTAAATACAAAACATTATATAAAGTACATATATTCACAGTTTTTAATCTTTTACCGTACATATTTATATACCTTAGTTATAATACTTTTATATAAAAACATATATTTATGACAATATGCATGTATGTATGTGTCTATTAAGAAGGCCAGTATAAAAAAATTATCATAAATATATTGTATTGTATCTTATTGTGAATAAATCATTTGTATTCTTCATTTAAAAGTCTTATCCCTTCAACTAATACCTTTTAAACCGTACATGTATCGATATATTATAAAATGGTTTGTGATATTTAATATTTCTTATAACTGTTTCAATAACTGTTTTGCTTCTTGTTTAGCACTGCGATCATCTTCATTTTTTGCGGGATATTCAACGGTCATTCTTAAATATTTTAAAGCTTGTTCTTTGTGATTTAATTTCAAATAGGTTTTTCCCAACATCAACAAATTATGACTATAGAAATTGGGATCGATTTCTTCTGCATTTATAAAATATTTTAAAGCTTCTTCAAATGATGAAGACAGTGGTTCTCCAAATATTATTAATGCAATTTTTCTTTGGTACCATGTCAAATCAGCAATTTGATAGCACCAAGAACCTAACATATACATAAGCATTGGTTCATTTGGATTCAATTCTACTGCTCTCTGCAATAATAGACATGTGCTTATTATATTATGTATTATTAAATAAAAAAATTTGGATATAGATAAAATAGAAAATACAGTATATACCAGCATGTGTTTTTTAATATTATACGATTCTCTTATTTGAGACTTTACACCTTCGTAAAGAGTTTTAGAATTAAGAAGAATCGATGCCCATTTGTGTGCAGTCCAATGATCCTCTTTTATTTTAAGGGCATCAAGTATTAAATCATAGGCTTCAAATATTAATTTCCTTCCATCTATTTCATTGGTTATCTTAGACATTTTATACATTGCTCTGCATAAGCGCCATGTGATTTCAACATCTCCACTATCCTATAATAATTATAGTTGTATGAATGAAAACATAAATCCATTTCTACAAAAATATACTATTATAATATAAAAGTATAATTACCTTGAAATTTATTAAAAGCTTATATATATCTTGATATTGTTCCTGATCATACAGTGCATCCGCTTTTGCTATTACAACTTCTTTTGTAGTTATATTTGTTTCATTTTCACTTTTGCTTTTCTTAAGACTCCAAATACCCATCGTAACAAATGAAGATATAGTACATAATTCTGAGGTTAATGTACGTTGATTGTTTCTCTAGTAATAAAAACTAATTAAATGCTTTCATATGATGCATTAAAATTTACAGAAAATTAATATTAATTTTACACTTACAATTTATAAAAAATTGTCTGATTATCAAGTTAGAAATAATACTGATTAAACATAGACGTACTTTATAGTAAGCTTTAAAAGTGTTATGCAATAGTAGGAAATTAATAAGAAATAAAATCGAGCTTAGATGTAAATCCAAACCTTTCGTAAAAATTGAAAACTTCTATGAACAAATGTTCTTTGTAATATTTTTGTATTCCCGATAATAAGTAACACTTTCCGTAGTGACATATTAAATTATGCTATCTACAGAATAAAATAAAAAGTTTTCACAATATATAATATACGTAAATTTTATTAAAACGTAATTTTGACAGGAAAATTCAAAAATTCCACGTCAGATGAAAACAGAACCCACGTACTCAATACTATAAACAGAACCTACTAACACATATGTATACTGACAGTTATCGATATAGAAAATTCGATACTTCGAACCAATTTATAGCAAACTGTATATTGCTATACTTAACATGATTAATTATATAAATGATGCAATTTTGTATTTTTATACGCTTTTAAATTTGCAATAACTATATTTCCGCTAAATTTAAATATTAAATTTTAATTTTTACACTTTCTCATTACGTAATGTCTGTGACATTAAACAGTATTAGAAAAGAATTAAAAAAAAACATATATATGTATTGTTTTAAATAGTCCATGGTACAACGAGTTCACCATAGAATTATTATAAATACAGTTTGTGTTTCTATTCAGATGCGCGTGTGCGGAGCGTGGTATGATAGAGGTTAAAAATAAGATATAAGAAAAACTTAAGTAAAGAAGAAAATTGTATAATATTTATTATTCTATATTAATTATATAATACAGATTATTGTTAATTGTCGGTGGAATTCTATTGCATTCACGAAAATGTTTTCATCTATTGCAAAACCTTATTATTATTATTCAGCTGCTATAACTGTTGTTGGTGGAGCTTACATATTAAAGTAATGTATTTACATTTTCTAAAATAAAATATTATTTTTGTGTATTTTGAATTTTTCAATACAATATCATATATAATATTATAATATTCTAATATACTATATTACTTAATTCCTCATCTTTTTCATATTAACAATTCAAAATAATGTTTAAATGATTATACCTAAACATGAAATTATATTTTATTTCACTAACTCTCTCAAACTTTTCATTTTGCAGAGATTATATTAGCGGTGATTTCTATAAGAATGATGAAAAAATGACCGATAAAGTAGTAATTGTAACAGGAGCAAATACTGGAATTGGTAAAGAAATAGTTCGTGACTTAGCCAAACGAGAAGCTAAAGTTGTAATGGCTTGCAAAGATATTGATAGATGTGAAAATGTATTAATGTTATTTTTAATATATTAATATTTCATTAAAAATAATGCTAGCAAAATATCTAATTAATAATAACTTTAGTTAATGAATTACAAGTTTAAAGATTTTATTATTTTAGGCACGTTCTGAAATTGTATTAGAAAGTAAGAACAAATATGTTTATTGCAGAAAATGTGATCTAGCATCTCAAACAAGTATTAGAAATTTTGTAAACCAATTTAAAAAAGGTATGTAATACGTTTTATTCGATATTAGGCATATTCAATTTACTTATTTTTTATATTACATCCTTATAGAAATTCTTTTTAAGTTAATAAAACTATGTGTCAATTAATAGACTTATAATATAATATGTACTATTTATTTCAATTTCAGAGCATGATAAACTTCATGTTCTTGTAAATAATGCAGGAATAATGAGGTGTCCTAAGAGTTATACAGAAGAAGGAATTGAAATGCAGTTAGGTGTGAACCATATGGGACATTTTCTGTTAACAAATTTATTATTAGATACTTTAAAAGATTCTGCACCATCAAGAATCATAAATGTTTCAAGTAGTGCACATAAACGTGGTAAAATTAAGTTGAAAGACTTGAATAACGACAAAGATTATGAGCCTGGTGAAGCATATGCACAAAGTAAATTGGCTATTATTCTATTTACAAAAGAACTAGCAAATAAATTAAAAGGTACAGTCATTTGGTATAAACCAAAATTTCTATTCATAAATAAATGATACAATCATTAATGTATTATTTTCATTTATAATATTTAGGAACTGGTGTTACTGTAAATGCAGTTCATCCTGGTATAGTACGAACAGAAATAACGCGATATATGGGAATATATCAATAAGCTTTAGGTAGATTGTTTGTGAATATATTCACCTGGCTTTTGATGAAGCCACCTATAAAGGGTGCTCAACCTGTTTTATTTACTATATTGGACCCATCCTTAAATGATGTGACAGGAGCCTATTTTGTGTAAGCCTTGTATACCTAATTAAAAAAAAAAATCAGTATATTTAATACTACATATTTTTGTTACAGCAATAATAAAATATCAAGTGTGTCGGATGAAGCAAACAACAATGAAATTGCAAAATGGCTGTGGTTAGTTAGTGAGAAGTGGACTAAATTAAATTATGTGTAAATTGATGTAAATACAAAACATTTTTATTAAAACTGCTATAACTATTTTTCTTTATCCTGTAATAAATNTTTTAGAAAAAGATACGAAATGTATACTATGAAAGAAAGCGTAATTAATTATGCTAAATATGAATAACATTTTAATATTCTGAATTGCACATTTTGGATAATGATAACCCACATTATATATTTTCAATTAAGTATTTAATAACATTATTTTTCTTTCCTTATTAAATTATTTTATTTAATTATTAGATTCGAAATTAATACAAACATGACGTTGTGTACGCGCTTTGAAAATTCTAGAATATTGAAATTCGCAGTTGGTATTTCGTAAAGGTTAGGTGAAAGTTTAAAGCAGTGAGCGTGTAATAACTAATTGTTGTTCACTTATAGTATTATTTATACATAACAAAGTACGGACATTTATAAATATATTTTACACTGTAAAATAGGTAGGTTACATATGTTGAAAAATTGACGTTATTAGATTGAATTTGACTGATATATTAATTTATGTTATTTTGTACAGGTAAAATTCAGTAAAATAAGAAAATGTTGCTTCAAACGTGGAAATCAGCAGATAATGTTGTGAAAAAAGAAATAATGAACCCTGGCTCCTTTTCTAAAAAACCAACTGAATGTGCTACTTGTGAAGTTATTATTGAAGATATAGATGTCATCAACGCGTCTGTACAAGATTTGAAAACAAAATATAATTCGGAAATTTTAAATGGTATAGATAGAAAAACATTAATTATAGGTGACGCAAATTGTGAAATAGATCGGCAAATTGAACGAGCAATTAAAATGATGATGATTTCTGAAAAAAGTTTGGTTACAATAAGTATATTTCTAAAAGAAATTGATGATCATTTAGTTATTAAGTTTGAGATATCACTAATAGAAGTTCAACCTTTTAAGCCAATTTGGGAATGGACACCAGAGAATAAGTATTTGACAGCCTTGAAATATAAAGAAACTGGTGTAAGCCTATTTAAAGAAAATAGATTTGTAGATGCATTTTATCGATTTAGTAAAGCTTGCAAAATTCTTATAACGCTAGAGCCAATACCAGATTTGGAATTAGATACAAAGTTAGAAAGTAACATTAATAACTTGAGACTTGTCTTATATAACAATATGGCTGGATGTCAATTAAATTGTAAAAATTATGAACATACGATATCTTTATGTACTAAAATTTTAAACAAAGAAGGGAATAATGTTAAAGCCTTATTCAGAAGAGGAATGGCACATGGAAATTTGAGAGATGTAGAGAATGCTGTTGCTGATCTAAAAAAGGCTATTAATTTAGAACCACATAATCAAATAATAAAAGAACAATTTTTAATATACAATACAAAATTACAAGAAGCAAACAAGAGATTTGAAGAAATGGTGAAAAGAATGTTTAAAACCTAAAATAATATTTTTAAATTATCTATAAGGATGAATTAAAAAGCAAGTAAAAAAATAAGCATTTATTTTTATCCACAATAATTTACAAGTAGTTTATTATTTTAAAATTACAATAAAAAAATTTGTTACATGAAAGTTTGTAATTATATGTATCTATATTATTGATCAATTATAACATTGTTACTGAAGCAGTTTAAAATATGTATTCGTACTTATATGTAATAATAAATCATCCTATTAAAGAACCACATACTTTAGCAATAGATACATCTATTGACACTATTTTCGTAATATATTTACATATCATTAACAAATATATTGACATAAATTAAAATAAAATTTAAAAAATTATTCTTACATGTCTTTTATTTCTTTTTTATATTTTATAATTTAACAATTGTATGTAAGTAGTAATAGAAACACATGATATATCAAGAAAATACATTATTTTCTGCAGTTATAATTATATTGTATAATTAATTTGAATACTTAAACAAGAATGTAACTGAAATAACAAATTTTTTCCTATAATTTAACAAGATATGAAGATACAATAAATAGTTTTAAATGTATATAGTGGCACTTTTACTATGATGTATTTTCAGTATAACAATATTTGAATAAATAAAATTACTGTTTATATTTAATTAAATATAGTTATTAAACTTATATCTGTTTCGGAAAATTAGAAATAGAACCATATGAATGTTATTTTAAAATGTAACAGTAAAGTAACAATTATTTTCATAACTTGAATGAAGTTATAAATCGCTAATCACTAGAATAAATGTTATTATATACACTTATTAAATATATGAAAATATACGTATATATAAAATGCATAAGAAAAAATAATCTTTTATTAAAATAAAAATGATAATTAATGAATCAATATCTTATCAAAACCATCACCACAATATTAACGTTGTTCACATAGTTTTATATTAAAATATAAAACTTTTGTAATCTTTCCTTTTTTGTGTTATAAGAGAATATATAAATTGTTTATGTATTATATTAAAACATGCAATAAAGTATTACAGAAAGAAGCCTGAAATATAAAAATTGATAAACTTTCTTAGTTTTTGTTATGATAAAAATCTTACTCTTAGACTAAAGAAAGAGATAAAACTATTATTATATTTACAATTGTTCATAAATTTGTTAGTATATAATTTATATTCCGTAAATATTCCGCAAATTAATATTCCTTACATATTAAATTGCTAAGGTTGAGTTATTTAATGCTAAGTCTAGTAAAAATATAAACTACATGGCATATGTGTATATTTAATCCATTGTAATTAAGTACATTATGAATTGTATTTAAAATTCATTCAGTATGATGAACACTGAGCAATATTTACATTTCTGTGTATTAAAAAAATTAATCAATATTATAGTAACTGATGTAGAGTAGATCTGGCACAGATATAATTTAAGCATGTTAAGTCATATACATAAAGTAATGCATAAATGTACAAAGTGCGTGTTATTTAAATTTTGTTTTAAAAATATGTTAATATGTTCTTTTTTGTGACCTCGAAATGCACTTAAGTATAATCTCCTAACTAAAGAATTAGATATGAATTCAATATTATTAAAAAATATAGAAGTACATGTATCTAAAAACTTGTTTACACTTTCCATCTTATATGTATATATGTTTGTATGTATGTATTTTGTGTGTACGTGCATGTGTGTATATGTATTTCGTCTTTAATATAAAAGAAGTTACACTTGATTATGAAACATTAACAACCCCAAAACAATAGCTTCTACCCAAATTATATTCTTTACCAGTAATCATGGAATTTTATTTTTCTAACAATATAATATCAGCGATCATAGACAATACTAATAATAATGATTTTCAACAATCTAGCAAGGAAATATAATCAAAATATATTGTATATACATTCACAGTCACTTTAAATTAATATATTCAACACGCTGTCCCTTCATGTGACTTAACAAACAGAAAACTATTTATGGCCTCATATTACATAGTCAAAACAATGAAATTTTGTTATATCACTTACTGGTTTTAATACATTGATGTATGTTTCTAATACACTTGAGAGATTGGGACACAAAGGGAATGAACATCATGCTACTTTAGGCTTGCCATTGGCAGTGACAGTGGCATTCATTGTTGTATTTGTAGCCATTTCAGCAGCATGAGCCACTGCTACAGACACTGACTTCTCCACAAATTGTCGATAGACTGGTTTAATTAACTGAACAGAAACAAAAAGTAAATATTTTTTAATGTATTTATATATATAAATTAATGTAAATACAAAAATATTCCTGAAGGCTGAATTATTGTAAGTAAAAAATTTAATATTAAAAGTAACGAATATACGTATATAAGAAACAATGTATAAGTATTGTTTAAATTACGTCCAAAATGATTTACAGTAATCTAAACAGTAATTATATAATTTAAAAGTGTTATAAAAAGTAATATTCGTTATATAAATATTTTGAAAAAAAAAAGGGAGAAATAATTTAAACTCGAATTATTTAATTTAGCGGTATATCAAACTTAATTATTAGGCACTGTAAATATTTGAAAAATAGTATAAAATAGTAATTTAGGGAAAAATCATTTATCAAGTAGTATTTAAAGTATTTAAAAAACAATTATTTGTCAAATAGTAAATTAGAGAAGAATTCAAGAATACTATCAAAAGTAGAGCTTGTAAGGTACTGCAAATATTCTGTGAAAGAAGAAAAATAATACCTTAAATAGGAATTACTGAAAAAAAAGGAAATTAATGATATAAAAATACGATCAGAAATGATATTTGATAAATATTCACAAAAATGGGAAAAGTAGTAATTTAACTAAGAATTATATAATTCAGTAATATTTTCAAACGTGGGATTTGTAATATACTGTAAATATTATGGAAAGAGAGAGGAATAGCAGTTTAAGTAAGAATCATATAATTTAGAAGTAAGATCAGAAATGATGTTTGATAAATAATGGAAATATTTGTAGAAATGGGGGAAGTAGTTATCTAATGAAAAATCATATAATTCAGAAATACTACCGAAAGTGAAGTTTCTGACATAATACAAATAGTCAGTATTTGGTATGGAATATTGATATTCTTTAAAATTAGATATATTTTGAAAACTAAAATGAACAAGGGATAGAAAGGGCGAATAAGAGGGTAGCTGAGGCGGATAAATTATATCACGTAACATTTTAAACGATGATGAAGCAGCGGCCTCAGCAAGTGTAAGTACAGCGAATAGTACAGCCATACGTTGGACCTGTAGAAATCATATGTGGAAGGTATGAATAAGGAAATATGGTGAAACGATGAGCAGCAATTATTTACATCACTGATTAATTTTTTATGCTACATAAATTACTACCATAAAAAAGGAACGTCTATATTTATAGCGTGCTTAGTATTTTGAGTAACATCTTAAATACACGAGGTTGTTGTTGGTATATCGATATACATATTTTACACAGTGAAATTGTAAAATAAATTTATATAAATTTCTATTTGAGTTAACTATGTGATATGGACGATTAAATGTGTGCATTATACATTGAAGCAAAATCGAATATTAATTGGAACAACTAATTATAAACACGTAAATTATTTCTCATCATTTTAACGCATGGAATTAGTTTTATCGACAAATAAATTAAATAATGTTTATTGCCTTTATAACTGTAGAGATTTTACGGATATTTGTTACTAATATTAAATGAAGAGCTCACTCTGAAGGAATTTAAATATCTGGGTTTATAAATAGATAATTAAATATACATTACTTACATTATTCCATAATGTGTTAGCCACTTCATCTATTACTACTCCAATTGTGTTGTAATTACCACTGTACCTACAATGATAGAATAATAATTGTAGTCAATTGAAAAATTGAAAAAAGGTTATTATAAATGATTTCATATACCTAATATATGCCAATAACATTAGGGTTAATATACAGATGCACATGATGAAGTTACAAATATTCGAAAGTAGATATAAGCCAGTAAAACCAAATACTGCAGATAAAAAGTACATAATAACAACAATCGAGGAATATATTCCAGCGGTCCGTGTGGATTTGAAAACATTTTTACTTTCATTTTGTGTTTTAAACTGAAGAAAAGCTTTATCCATCTCCTGTAATAAGTGATACATTAATATTTATAGTACGAAGCATAATAAATAAATAGAATTGCAATAGTTTCTTGCCTGCGATAATTTTTTCATATAAGTTTGACTAAATGCATCTCCTCCCATTTTCCTCTTATTTTGAAATATACACATAGCTTTATCCATACAACGCGCGTGTTGGGTCTCTAATTGCGCTGTTGTTAAATATGGTGTTTTTGTTCCACAAATATCTTCCATTAATCGCATATAAAATTCTCTGGCTTCAGTTACCGCCGCTAAGTTATTTGCTTCTGCGGTTGCCTAAAAATGAAACATGTAATATAAATATAATAAACGTAGGGATAAGATATATAGCCGTTAAACTAAATAATCACGAGTGAAAACTTACCACTAACATACTTTTTGGTTCAGGAAGCTCGTTTCCTTTGTAAATTTTCATATAACTCTTAAAATATTCTAGCAAATCTCTTGCTTTCACAATTTGGCCATTAATTTTTTTTGTAACTAAATTCTCTGGAGCTAATAGCATCGATACCAGCACCTTAAGTTGTTCCTTAAATTCCGGTTGAATTTCCGATAATCTACCATCGAAATGAGGATTGGTGGCAATATTTAGGCCCGGGTGTGGCATGAGGAAACAAGATATATCCGAGAAGCAAGATTTAATATGCTTTCTTAGACTCTGTAATTCTGGATGTTGCTTGTCAGAAATTTCTAGCCTTCTGTTCAATATCTCTAATCCACCTTCTGCACCGTACTTGGCTTCGTAAGGGTAACTCCAATCTCTTATTAAGAATTGCAGCTTCTGGAAAGGTTTGCTTCCGGAGTTTTGTAACGCCAGCCTACCGTATTCCGTGAAAAGTTGCAAGTGCTGAAGATCATCCTCTTGGATATTTTGCGAGAGATTATAAATTTGTACAGATGACAACATTGTACTTAGAGCAAATACAGTCGCACAATCCTTCACCGTGGACTGACTATCGAAAGCACCTTGTGTATCCATTAAAATCACAGCAACTTTTTCTCCATCCTCCAAAGTACCGCGGAAAACTTTTGACCACATTAATATCCCTGTTGTGTCTCTCTCGGAACCTCCTTTCCACGAAAATCCACTCAAAGGTTCATCTTCTTTGCCCAACCAGGATTCAGTATGATTATTGTTGCTATACTGTTATCCGCGTTAATTACGCAACCAATGTTCCGTGTAGGCATGAAAGAAAAATAAAGATGATTACAGTTTAGTTTGTTCATACGTAACGAATATATCGATCGATTATTAAACGCTATAATTAATACCAATTCATTATTTCAGTATTTCACATTTACGTGTAACATACCTTACTGTTCATGTATCGTAAGAAAAAGTCAAGCAGGAAACTTTTGCCTTTTCTGAAAGCACCTGCTACTGACACAACAACTACGCTCCTATTCTTAATATCATCTTCAAGAAGAATTTTCGCCAAGGCTTCTTCGTTTAATTCAAAAGTGTGATCTGGTTGAGCAAGTACAATTTGTACAGGGTGTCCTAAGTCCGAGGCATTATCCTGACTATTCATCGAGAGAGGTTCTATTCTTTCTCGCCAACCCAATTCGTCTAGTGAAGTCCATAATTGAAAAAACATATTCATTTAATTACACATCGTTTCTGAATCAACAAAAAATAAAAAAAGAATTATCGCTAATAGATGCTGCTTACAATTACTCGTCGCGATAACATTACCGTAACGCGATATCATTTTGCTTCGCTCAGAAATTTCCCGATATAACAGAATAGCTTTTATTTCGCCAGTTTACCTTCGACACAGTTATTCGCACGATAATACGCGTTTGAAACGGACAGAGAATATGTTTATTCTTGCACCTTCGTGAAATTTTGCGATCTTCGAAAAACGTGTTCCTTGCCGAACCAACGAATCGTTAAGATACAAGCGTTCCTTCTGGGCCAAAATTGTCCTTTGGTCATTCAGAGCTGTTCCGAGGTAAATCGGAGAAAAGGGAAATGCACGCAGTGGGGGGAAAGTATACTCGACGACCTTGAGCGACCAAAATCCTTAGCACTGACTACAGATGGCAAGAAGAGAAGCGTGACGCCTGGAGGCCTTGACATAACTGACACCGCTCAGGTATACGAACCAGCGCGTAGTGTGATCTACTGCACGTGGCAAGAAAACGAAAGCTAACTACCAATGTATATACATACATAAGAACAATACGTTGCTTATGCCACGTGATTCGATTTAACTTACAGTGACACGGAACTTATGCAGTCGTAGAACGAAATGACACGAAAGATTTGTAGATATAGACGCAGACGATACAGAAATCGTGGACGACGATCGATAGGATCGGGTAAGATAATTACACGTTTTACATTATCGTTTCCTGACGGTCGATTATCCATTTGCAAACAGCCGATCTATATTTCCAGTTTTCCAGGAGAGGTGGAACCGTGTGGTACAGCGATAAGCGTTAAATGTACCGATTAAACGACCAAGCGAGCAGCTCATCGCGGAAAGAATTGCATTCATGGTGTTACTCGGGACGTCACTCGCCAGAGATTACCATAACGCGTGAAATGGAAACTGTTACACGGCTCCTAGGCCTCAGGAGTCCCGTACACACTTTCGTTTTCAAGCATAGTTTCCATGGTACGTGACTGCACGCGTGGTACGTGGAAATTTCTCACGACTCGATTTCCAGGCTGTTTTTATAATTGATGAACAACTATGTGCACGTTTACATTCGCGCGAAACGACCACGCGAATTCCAGTTTAGCACCTCGACCGCAAACCTGTTATTCAGAAACATGCTTTACACTTTGACAGTTCGGTCTGTCCTCTTGCGAACGGTCGACTATTTTTCAACCGCGTACAATGCCAGCCAAAAGTGCAAAAGTAACGCCGTTTTTCTGCGCCACTGTCAAATCGCACTCGGTATACCAGGCATCAACAGAGCTATTTATATTTCCTCGTAACTTTTTAATATGGAAAATCGGCCGATCGTGCGTAAACAAGAGTCTTCTTTTCAAAGCCAGTTGCTTACATGATCCAGCCGCAGATAATCTAAACTTTATTCCGCGATATGCACGTGAATTATTCAGTAGTCTCTTAAAAAAAAAAAATAATAATTAACAAATTTTATTTCGAATTTCGAAAATGAGACGTCTTTTAATTTCATTTACTCATTAATCGAGTCTAATCAAAGTAAAGTAATCTTTAATTCGCGGATTAAACTAACCAAAGATTATCGTTTGATAATTTTACTTTGGTAATTAGTCGAGTACTCGTGTCGTTACGGGAACATGGCGGCAATTTAAAACATAAAGAAAACAATTTCGTTGGAAGCCCGGAGGAGGAGTAGCGGACCAAAAGCAGAGACGAATCCGAAAAGCAGCTCGCACGGGCGTTTCAATTTTACGTGACGGAACGTCTCCGAAGGAGCCCCGAGCGATTACTTATTGCGAACGAACGGCCAATTATACTCGCGCGAGCGCTAATTCCGCTGCTCCTCAGCCCGCGCCGCCTTCCGCTTTAACGCCAGTTCCTCGTCATCGTCGACGTTGTCGTCGTCGTTGTCAGCGTCTTCGTCGTCGTCGGCGAAATACGTGGCGCCGCCGACTGCCATCCACAGCCGCGTCGGTGCCTTGCAATCTCGTATTTACACGAATCATTACCGCATTAAACTCGCGAATACAGGGCGCGTCGCATTTCTCATCTGGAACGGGAGACTCGGCCGACGTGGCGGGAAAAACGAAATACGAGAATTTAATTAACAGACGCGGCTCGGCAGCCTCTGGTAGACTTGAAAAGAAGAAGGAAATCCTGAAAACGAGATGTTGACTAATGCAATTGGCCCAGTGAAAATGTATGTTTGTACGCGCGGGGTGGGTTTTGTAGATTGTGCCAAAATTTGAAGTCACGCAGCAGCCGTTCTGACGTAAATGCCCGTTGTTTCGTGTCTTTCTATGCAACGTATCCAACGTAATATTCTTTTGAAAAATTCGAGTGTTATCCGGTATTACGAGTTTTCCATGCCGAGGACGCGAGGTTCGGACGGTGACTATCGTGAATGCTAAGTTGGACGGAGATTATCTGGAGGCTACTTTTTTTAAAACACTTTTTTTTTCCCTCCCGGGATATTAATTATCATATCGTGGGAAAATATCATACGACAGAGTCATTGTATTTAAAATGAAAAAAGAAAGGTTAACCTTTAGACTTCCTTTGCACTTTCGATCGGAGTAACGTCATTTTGCCGATATTACGTATCCTCGGAAATATAAAACCTCTTATGCACGCTTTTTTCCTACCGTCTAGGAGGCAGAAATGCTCGATGCTGGAAGAATTAATGAACCATCTCGTATGAAATAGTACTCGATCACGCGAATAGAAACGGAAGCAGCGGAATAAAAATTCATTACTAGGCAGAAGGAAAAGCTTTGGAATTTTTAAGCTTGCACAACTTCGAGTTCACGTGTGCAACCATACACTGAAATAAACGTCGAACATCTGTTGGAAAAGTAGCTAATACTCGGCTAAGCGAGATCTCTTATAAGAGGAAAACGAACGATCATCGAATTGTTTTTTTTCTTCTGTTTTAATGCACATTGCATGTTCCTCGTGACTTGTAATGTACGAATAAAGATATAAATGATACGGCATGTATATATATTATGCAAATTGAAACAGTGGTGAAAATAATTAGAAAGCGACAATTAGAGAAATGGCCTGTACCGGTAAGTTTGATTTTCTACAATGGCCGTGCGGACAAAGACGTGTAAAGATAGATATGGAATACTGCAATAATCGGCATGAAAAAGCAAATCTATAGGCGTTATTGAAAATATAAAAAGAATTGCAGATTGTTGTGCTTACGTAGTGAATACGCGGAATACTACCGTCTATTATAGTTTTCTTTATACGTTTCATGTTTATGCCTCTAACGTCACACTACGTTTTGCATGAGACTAGACTTCTCGCGAAGCAAACAAAAACGTAATAGTATACGACGGAACATTAATTTCTCGAATAATTATTCCATCTTCTTGGAAAACGTTATGCAGAAAATCCTTGATAAATTTAGCGTTACTTCCAGATGATATGTACCGTGTTACGTGAGCTATGTCGGTCAGTTATGGTCACCTACCGTGGTCTGTAAAAGTTCAATTTTTAAAGGTCCAAAAACGCAAAAGATAGATGACGAATTGTAAAAAAAAATCCAATTCTTTTCTTGCTGGTATTAAATATCACAGCGTAACGCGTCGCTCGAAATGACAACTCCATCGAGAAGTTTATTCTAGCTGAATACGAAACGTGTTGAAAAGAATACATAGTGCTTGAAAGGTGCGACCATCGGTTACGATTACAACTCGACGAGTAAATATACGAAAGACATACCAAGGAGTAAATTAAAAGAAAGAAACTCACATCGTTCTTCTCTTTCGCTTGGGTACACCCGTGGAACACGGTTCACATTCTCGTCGAGGGTCGTCATCGGTACTTTCTTGGCTGAAAGCAAAATTTTTGATAGCCCATTTATCCTGCGGACATATACCTAAATAGTAGACCGAGACAGTAACGACCGAGCGTAACGACGGTGAGATAAAAATCGCGGGATCCGATTGGAAATTCGAGCAAGAAATCATGGAAAAGCAACGCTTTCTCTTTCCGAAATTTCCACTTAAACTCTGCTCCGTTACTACAATGAACTTCGGAGGTTTAAATTCCGTAGGCGGTTTCATTGCCGCGAATCTGTTGCGTTCTCGAGTCTCTGGAAACGCGCCAATCTCATGACCGAACCTTCACATTCAATTAAAACTAAATTCTAGTCGCTCTCGAAAGCTCGTTTCTCGTATCAGTCGTATTTTCGGCCGGGCGTTTTCGCCGACTATTTTCTCATCGCGACACGACGCACCAGGTCCCCGAATCGCACAGGATTTGAACTTTGCTCGATATCTATGATCGACCGGACGTTTCGCGCGGGACACGGAATTCGAAATCCGTGGTTATCGAAAATATCGACAAGTCTACACGCTCCTCACGGATCCCCGAAACTCTCCGCAGCTCGTATACCCGGAGACCAGTCACTAGGTTTCGCGTATTTTCAGATCCACCATCATTCCGATCAACGCCTCCATTATCGCGCGGGTCTGTTGCGTCGCCGAGTTTTTGACAGCAAGCCAATTCCCTTTTCAACGAGCAAACTCCTAGCCCCGATCTCGTCCAAACTCTGCTCGCGGAGCCGCGTTTCGAGCTGGTTCCTTCGTTTCGCAATTAAATCCGGCATCTCGCTCTCCGATCGGCGATTTCGTCGCCGGCGCGACCGCTGCTGGCCCGAAATCCCGAATAAAATACCAATCCCCAGCGGCAATCAAACTTTCGAATACGATTAAACCTAAACCAGCGCTCGGTCTGCTACTTAAGCAGGTTTCATGCTGGTACACGGCGCACCGCGATGCTCGCGTCGATCGATAGCTCCATTGTCGCGAGCCTGTTGCGTCCTCGTCCTCGGCGGCCTGGTCGGTTGTTCTTTGGGCCTGCTGGTCGCCTGCTCCTGTTCCTGCCGTTTCCTGCTAGGCAGCATCTTTCTCCTCTCGCTCATCTTCCTTTCTCCACGCTCACATTCGACACAGAACAACGGGTTCGTTCTCTTGCCTCGTGCACTTGGACTAAAAGGGAACTCTCGGGTCCACGAGACGGACGAGGAAACGAGGCAGCGCCGACACGCACAGGTGCTCGGTGCGCACACGATCGAGCACTAACTCGAACATGCCAGCCGACTAGAAATATCCTGCTGTGTGTGGTGGTGGCCAGCCGATGAGCAGCGGTCAGAGCAGCGGCGGAGAGTCCGCGAGTTGGCAGTATCCCACAATCGGTGAATACCGGTGAAACCTGGGTGACGGCTGCGGTGTGTTACCTTGTATCGCGACAGCATCGCGTATACGGCCCGATATTCCGCGCCGCGTACGGCAATTAATGAATCCGCTCGCGGAGATCCGCTCCGACGACGGCGTCCAGGAATAACCCGACCCGAACGTACGGGATTTAATAATAGACGTAATTGTACCGATCTCGTTTCTAGATTTACGAGCGAGATTCGCTCCGTGGGTAAAATCCTTCGAATCTTCGTCATACGAGGCGTGTCGGATAAACTCAGCGATCGTTCCATCCTTCCAACGCAAGCGTCCAAAAGAAAGAGGATTCGCGTAAAACCAAACCCATTTATTTTTATCCTTTTCGTTATCCTTCCAGGATATTATCAAATCATTTCTCGGTTATTAACGTTATTCGTTGATTTATCGATTAAAACGTGAAACAGGCGAGTAGGTCAGCAGTCGACGTGTTACTCGATACATCTTTATTACGAAACGTTTGGTAGAAAATGAGAAGATTTTTTGATAAGTTTCTGATAACTTTGACGTTTTCGAACGAGTTCAAAGACCTGCGATAATACGATACTCGGTGTTTGTTTGTTTGCGTACACTCTCTCTCTCTTACTCTCGCGTACGGAACTAATACACGAAACCCAATTTTTTCGATACGCTTTGTATATCGTGTACGTGTGTTTTCTTCCTCGCAGGATGAGCGCGACCTTAATGCTGCTCTCTGTTCGGGTCTGTTTAACTCGACATAGATTTTCATCGGAATCGCAAACGGGACGGTTTTGAAAATATTGTCCCGATTTCTTGCAACTTTCTGCGGTCGCTGGATCTTCGGGTTCGTTGCCAAAGGAGATTCTAGGTATTCTGGCTCTTTGGATCGGCGAGCGAATGAAAGTTAGGCAAAGCGAAGCGGAATCAGGTTAAGGGAGATTCGAGCGAAATTGCGGCGGACATTTCGTCCAAGTGTAATGGTAAACACTGGTCTCATAAACGAGTCGGATAAATGGCGTTGACCTATTCTTGCACGATAGCTCGCCGATAACGGATCCATCAGTTTTGCATTTTCATTCCGGCCTCTCGATACACGTTCGCTGCAAAGCCTTTCTTTTATCTTTGATTGCGCGACATACCGATGAAGTTTAACGAGAAATAGACCGGCTATAGAAAATAAAACGTTCCATTATTTCCCGCGTTAATTAAGCTAAAACGAGTAACGGATAACGATTATCTTCCGCGTGTATTTTTGCAACTCTTTCTTTTTTCTTCGCTTCGTAGAAAATAATAATAAATATTTAGAGAGTCTAGCCGACTGACGATCGTTCTGCTACCGCCAGTTATGATTCCGCCATCAATGTTTGCTTACGGTTGTTTCGTCGTAAACACAGGCCATAAACTGGAAAAATACAGGATCAGAAATGATACCGTTCACGACAGATATTATGTCGGCGAGCAAATTACAATTTTCGAACGAGCTGATAGTTGGCATGGCTTTACGACGAACGTATATTAGGAGCAGCCTCGCTAGAAGTTAGCATCCTATGTAGAAATTTTACGCTCGATGCCTATTTTTAATTTCCCTCGGATATTTTCACTTCGGTTTTATGCATCTGCGGAACGCGGCAAGGGTGGGGAGGAAAAGGGGAAAAAGAAAGAAGAAATCAAGCGTCAAGCATTATCGTTTTTCTCTCTCGGGTAACGATCTATCGGACAAGTGATCGATTTGCTCGCGTTGCACACCATAGAGTAACAGGTTAATGCATACCAAAGCGAAGTGGTGTGTATATATCGGTCATGCATAGTCATAGGCGAGAAAGTGGATGAATAATGATTTGTAAAAGTGAAATGCAAACAGAAAGAAACAAAAAAAAAAGGAAAAGGGGAAAGAAAAAAGAAGAAACAGAGGAATCCGAGTTCTTCTTTCGAGCAGATTGCGCGACACAACATCGACGAGGAGTAAATAAACGTATCTTTGGATATCGGAAGGGAGAAATATAGACGGGGAAGTGCGAAGCAAAGGATAAGGAAAATTTTTGATAGAGGAGAAGAAAAAAGAGGCAAATCGACGATTCTTCGATCGCACGACCGGTATACAACGTGTTTACAAACAAGAATTGCTCTTATCTATCTATCGCTTGTTTCGTAAGTCGGCAAAACGAATGCACGACGATGCAATCAATGACGTCACGGTAAACAAAGATTTAAGTACCGAGATTATCGAGGTGGAAACAAATATTTGTGCAAAACGTGGAGAGAACTTGTCCAAACATAGCTGATTCCAAAGTAAACCCATCTTAATTTCCATACACGACTTCGACACTTCTTTCCGCGTTTAAGTTAAAAAATTAAGAAAAAAAAAGAACTCGGACTCTGAGGAAGTATAAGCTCGAAACGATATTTCGGATTCGTAAATTTTCCGCTATATTCGAACGAACGTCTGCGCACAGTCGACACAATGCCCGGCCTTTAAACGTTCTTGACCTTTGAATCGCTTTATTCTGCATCGTCGATTTTTATACGTAATCACGATCCGACGTCAGCATGTGTGTCAGAGGTAGGAAGAAGAGCACGAGATTCGGACTTAATTTAATCGTGGGCAGCTACTTAAACCGCGCTCGGTTGCCAAGATGCACAAAATCGGCGTCTAACGCTAGAAAGGACTCGACATTACCGAGATCTAGTTCAATGCCATCCTCCTCGTCGTTTATTTCACTGAGATCCTCGAGCACGCCGGGATAAAACTCTCCCCCGAGGAATAAATCGCACACTGCACACCGGGATCTACCGGAAAACGTGTCCTCACCGATAAATTTATCACCGCGAAGAATAGGCACAGCCGGTGAACGTCGTAAACGCGAAGACGAGGCAGGCGAAGTTGTACCTCGAGACACAGGCAGCGGACAAACGCGAAACGCGTGTGCATCGACAGCAGGCGCGAGGTCACCTACCTAATCCGCGGGGCGAGTAGAAGTTAGCGGGTCTAACGTAGAAGGAAACGTACCACTTAACCAGACGGCGACGTCAAAAAAACTGACGCGCTCTCCTTTCCAAAGCACGTGCACCTCGCTCGCGAGTTCGCGATACTCGCTCGTTCACGATACCCCGCGATATCGCCGATTCCCGATTCGTTTCTGCGTCCGCGTGGCCGATTTACGAGCGGTGGCAAGAGGATTCGCGATCAAAGCGACGCGTCAGCGCGGTCCGCCGCCTCTGGCCAGGGCCTCTTCTCTCGCGGATCGGCGAGCGGTTAGCGGAGGCAGCGGCTGTAAAACCGCGGAGTTAACGATCGAATCCGCGGTGCACGGGGTTACGACGTGCTTTCGCGGCAAGATATTTATTTAAGAAACCATCCCTCTCTCGCGCACTACCTCTCCCTCCGCTGGTCTCTCTATAGCCTTCTGTCCATATATATTCTATGGTACGATCCCTGCTCCCGCATGGACGCGCGAGCGTTTTACGACAAACGAGGTTTACAGGGGGGAAGGAGAAAAAAGCCGGAGTGCGTGGTGCGATGGATCAACGAGAAGGGAGTAACGGGACAGCATGGAGGAAGAAAACCGAGTAGCCGGGATTATTATGCCTCGTTCGGCCACCTGGACTATCGTTAATCTCTCCAGGCTGAGAGCTATTTTCTACGCGGGTTATTTATATTTCCACCGGTGCACGCTACCGAGCAACCCGCGCGCGATTCGCCCGAAGTTTATGCACCGCTGTTTGGTTATGAGTTTTGCAAGAACCCCGGCTCTTTCGGCCAGGGATTCCCCGGTGGCAGCGGTTGCCGAGAGACCCCATCGGGGAAATCGAGGTTAACAATGTGGCCAAGAAACTGGTTAACAGCGTTCTCTCGGAGAAGTTTTCTTACCGGTGGGAGATTACTTCCGTGAACGGCGAGGAATGTGAACGATGCGTTCGGACAAGCGGTGTTTGGCCTCGCGCGTGGCAGCCGGTAATTAGCGATAAAAGTTCGATTGTTCGATCTTGCGCGGCCACGGAGCGCGGCTCTCAAAGGGGAGTTCCGTGGTTAAGAAAGCAGAAGTGAAAGCCGGGTAATGAAATTAACTCGGGGATAAGGCGATGAATTCGACGGTCCTGCTTTCCTCCGCGTTCTGTACCCGGCGATTACGGTAGCTAGAAAGTTCTCCGCGGACTAACGTGTCAATCTTACCATCGCGATGAATGATCGGGTAGAAAGGATGGGATCACTCGAGCGTGAATAACGCACGAAGGAAAAGAAAAGAAAATGTATCACGGGCCCGTCACTTTTTCCTTTCCGATAGTAGCAATGTCTGCTGCGAGACACCCAGTTGGTCCGGACGGTCAACACGCGTGTACTGTAGACCGGTCAGGAGATGGCATGGCTCTAATGACATAGAATCTGATTGGCTGCAGCGTGGGGAGTAACCTTCGCAGTACGCAAAGAAATTCGACGTCCGTGTGTTCCCTTCGGTCCCAGAAATGCGAGACGGAGAAAGCGAACGAGGAACCGAGCGAGACGGAGGCATCGGATGATAAACTGCAGGCAACGTCGTAGCAACAGATTCCGTGTGTAGCTTGACGTATCCTACGCTTCTTCCAAACTTTACTTCGAAACGTCGTAAAAGAGAAATCGTTTACTCGCGCTACATCTCCATGAAAATCTCCCCGATGTTGAGATGAAAATTATTTTCAAAGTATCGATAAACAACCCGAAAAAGGTTTTTCGTTCTAACTAAAAATGTAAAACCAGCGAGGTTTCTCGTAAAGTAATATCTATCTATCTAGCGTTGTGTGGTAGAAAGGAAAACGTAGAGAGGAAGAAGAGGATGATGAGAATTTGTGTTTGGACCGAGATGCGTGCCATTGCCGGCGCGGCCCACGGCACGTACACACAGAGACGACCATGTCGAAGGATAGATCGGTCATCGCGTGCGATTACCCTTACGGGCGTTTTACTGCGGCCTTGGACTAACTCAATCTCGCCTTTACCGCGAGGCTGGTATAAGAAAAATATGGCCGGCTGAAAAATGCCGTCGCGATCTCGTGGTTAGAGGCGAGATCGCGTGGAACGTTGCAGGCCCGGAGTAGCCACGCGTTACTCGTCTTACGCGTATCGAGCACAACGGGAGGGGGGCCGGTACTTTTATTTTACGGCGCGAATGTGCGTCGCTATTCGAAACGGTGGACGACGTTATCCCGGTGGCATAAAGATCTTTTATGGACTCGTCGCAATTCCAGCGGGACAGACGTTCGATCGTTTACCCCGACACGGGACTCGACCGTGGAAGAACAGGGGGAACGAGAACCGTGTTTTTCAAGGGAGTCGCGCCGGTTGCACGCAATGGATTGTCTTCGAGCTCGTTCGAGCGAATAATGCGAGTTTAATCAACGAGCTATGGAAATACGCGAGCGGCTGATGAAGCGAATTGGACGGATCCATCGTGACGCGGAGTACGCGTGCGTGTACTTTGCAGTGTATTCGTGTGTACCAGCGAGCAGAAACTCTTCGTGTTAGACTTGTCCCATTGCGACAGACGGATTCGCCGAGTTCTCCCTGGCAATTGACACAGTTCCCATTTGTTAACCCGATAACATCTTCCATCGGTTATTATCGAAAATCTCTTTCTCTCGCGTATCTCCACTTTCTCCTATTTTCGCGGCATTGGGAAAAGAGAGCACGGTAAACAGAGATACCACGGACAGTGAAAGTAATTTGGTAATGGCACGAGGCGTTGCGAGTGTACCGGAGCACACGATCGGACAGGAATCGAAAAATTTCGACCACCGAGAGGATTTATTAAGAATGTTTCGAATAGAGAGCATGCACAGTTCTAACACCGTCTATTACTCGCTACGAATTCAATTATCGGATCGATATCGCGGATAACGATATTAGGTTGCTTGGAAATGAATTGCAGGTTTCAATGGCCTAACACGTGCCAGGATATATACTACAAGTATTCAATTTATGTTCTAACGATATGGAGTTAAGCGAAGGAATGTCGGAGAGTTCTTTCAAAGGTACTTTTGCGCCAAAAATCGATTCAAACGAAGCCATTGAAACAAAAGTCAACGGACGATCCATACTTACAACCGTGGTATTTAACGCGATAATATCGACAATAAGATAAACGCTGCAAAAGAATCGATTCCGTATTTTTACATCTGAGTAACAACGAAAGGGAAACAGCCCGAATTTCTTCGAGAAAATATCTTGAAACGTATTTGCTACAGAATTTTACGATTTATTTCGGTCCAACCTAACGATTAATCTCTTCAAACGAAGACACTTCCCTATCGAGCGATCGAATCTACTTTTCCTTCTACGCGTTTTATACCTGGTTACAATTTATTCACCCCGCGCGCGTTTCAGTTTTCCACCACAAAAGGAACCGGTAATTATACCTGGTTGTACAAAGAGTCCGTTATTAATTTATCATTTACATGACCCAGTTTGGAAAATGCATCACCGGTTATTATTTCTCGCCACGGAAAGAAACACCGTGAACCAACTATCGGGGAAACGAAAGGACCCGCTTTCATTGGACACGTAAACCTATCGATAGAATTCAATAAAACACGCGCTGTGTCGGGCTGAATAGGTATGCCAATACACAGCTCTCATTTCCAATCCTGAATATCGGGGCTCTGCATAACGCAATTGCTTTCGAACTCCGGCCTGCTTGTTCCCACCTGTTTCATTGTCGCGGATTTCATTTAACGCGAAATAATGTTATAGCCCTCCCTCGTATAACGTATCGCCGTTCTTGGCCATTCTTTGGTCCCAGCGTTCACAGGGATAACGTTTTTCCCAAACTTTATAGCGTGCACGGTAGACAGTTGGGCATTATCGCGTATTTATATAGGTTGTACGACGAAACGCGGGCATAATTTTATGGACGAATACGAAGCGCAAAAAAAAAAAAAAACACGCGAGAAGATCTAGAAGGAAATTCTACGACGTAGTTTTCCTTTCCTTTTTCCCCTTATATATCTCCTTTATGTCGTTTTTATCCAAGGAACGCGATCACGAGACGTATTTGCAAATAATAGATACGATGCCGAACTTTGATTGCAAATATTTGGGAGGAATCGGTTGCGTTGACTGTTAAAGGACAAAAAAAACGTTTGTACACGGAATGCGAGGTGCACGGGAAATAGGATAAATATTTGAACGAATTCTCTTATATCCGAGCTGGTGTTTTACGAGCACACCCTGTATACCGGTCGTAAGTTCGGGGTCACTGCCTTCGACATTATTTCATCGCGTATAGTTTGCATTCAAAAGAATATATTCCGAGACATTTTTCCTGTTCGTATAAAGAAGAATTTCTGGATGGTCAGCGAATAAATGTGTACATTGAGAAACACGAAGGGAGACGGTAACGATAAAGCATGGACACGTATCAAACTATGTAAACTAAGGTTGTAAGAAGCATGGGAAAACTGAATCCGAAACTTGAAGATTTCAGAGGAAGTATGATAAGAATTTCCTTAACGAGTAGGCGAAAAGTTACATAAGTTTGTTACATAAAACATTTGTAACAGAATATTGGAATAATAAAAGGAAATTTCGAATATAGTATCTTACGCTGTTTCTTTCTCTTAAAAAAAAAAAAGAAAATGTTTATTTCTTTAGTAAACGAATAATATTTGTCCATATTTTTATCGCGATAAATACGTATTTATATTTTAGTATGATTATTTTAATTGATGTACTAGATCTTACCTGGTAAGTTTTATTACTGCATTCTGTTACTATTACGTACACTTTCTCTTTTTTCTGTATAAATAATGTAAATATTTCCGTTTTTATTTTAATCGGCAATCCGATATTTAATGTACCAATATATCTTGAAATAACGGTAATTGAATTAGTCACGGTAATTGAATGGAATGAAACATACTTTTATAATTTTACCAAATTAACAAATAACCGAAGAAGCGTATTATTTAATTAAGATATAAAAATTAATTAAATATAATTAAAATAAATTTATCTTGTATACGACACTTAATCATTATTACGTTAGTTTATTATGTGAATATACTGCTGTTTAAATAAATAGAATCTAGTTGTTCACGCAGCACAAATAACGTTGTAGAATGCAGTAATAAGTTAAATGATAGGTAATTCTGCTGAGTAATAACAGGCAAGGACGAGTACACCACTAACAAGAACAGTTTGAAATTCCCTCGTTTCAAGCAATATAGTTGGAAACTTGTCCAGAAGGCGGCAGCACATACATGCCATGCTTTGAGGCTACGTCATCCTCCTTTGACAGAATATCACGTTACTACACATGATTATGAATGCGTAAGAGACTATTACGTTATTTATAGTTTATCATGTTGCTCGCACAAAAAATTTAAATGTCATATATTACTGGCGAAAACTATTCGCGATTGTACTTTAACCTCTACGACCACCAACGTTACTTGCCACTTCCATTAAAGTTTTCACTCTTCCAGCACGTATGCAGTCTCGACGCAGCAGTTACGAAGCAATGTATTCATTAACAATACGTACACGTTGTAATTCACGAAGTTAGAAACACAGAATTTTCAACAATAATTTACGTTGCTTCTCGCGGCACTTCTTACAAACCGTATAATTATTCCAACTTATTACAGTTCCCCACTTAATCAGAATTAAATTATGCAAACAGGGCACGTTAACGTTCGTTCTATTAAGTCGAAAATGTTCTTAACCGTTGACAAAACGTCAAAAAAAAAGCACACGGTATAACGGGGAGCGGTTACAGCTGGCACATGATGTCCAGAGCACATTTCGATGATTATTTAGCACATTTTACAATATTATCAGCACTTCCCGTATTTTCCTTTGTATATCGTTGTAGAATGTTGAAAAATAATAGCAGTACTTACCCACATACGATCTGGTGTAATTGCCACTCTGTTTACTCTGCTGAATATCCGCCATATTGGGATAGGAATGACGCCACTTCCGTAACTGCGTGCAACTGTTTCACTACGTAGGTTAAAACTTACTTCGTTGCTAACTTTTACTTGCTCGTGACAATCACGCGATAGGTATGTTTGATAGTGAAACGTTTATTGAATGTAAATGCAACGAATAATATTAACGAAAATGAATTACCTGCCGTGGGAAAAAACGATAACCTCTTCCCAAGAGTGCTTTTACTCTCATTACTTGAAACAATAACAGCAGATCTAAAACATCAGACAGATAATCAACGAGATTAGATACATATTTAAAAATAAATTTGCTTTTAAGGTTACATTATAACGAGAAAGAATTTTTTTGTAATGCCATATAACGATCGATAGTTTTATTTTTATAGGAGAAACTTCACATTCCTATTTCAACTTTCACTAATTACAGCCAGCTTCTCAATGTTCAAACGCACAAATTACATTTGAGAAGCTTATCGATCATACATGCAAATCAGAAAAATCTAATATTAGCTGAATAAAAAACACATTTAAATACGAATTCTATTCGAGTAGTATGAATAGACATATTTGAAATAACTGCCAGCACGTGATAATTCAAAAGTATCGTAAAACTACGTTTATTTCTTTTAACGTACCTTTTATCGATTTATGCGTCATAAAGAACGTCTCGTCTAATTTTCTCGATTCTAGAGAGTATGACGATTTCGCCGTGGTTCGTCCGAGTGTATTCACAAAACGAAATACCAATGAGAACACGACGATGGGAAGAAAATATGTTGGAAACGAACGTTAGACTACGTTTACCAGTTTCGAGGCGCGCAGCCGTCCTTTAGCCATCTGATTCGCGGTTTCGGCGAAGCGCGGCACTACTTTCGCCGGCGGATGTGATTTGATCCCGGCGGTTGCGCGGTCGCAGATTCCCTATGGTGGAATGTGGATGCTGTGCGCGGTGGTTTGTTTCGTACGCGAATTCAGATTCGTTTTGCCGGTGATCGAGCATTCCGACCCGTCGAGCGAATCGTTCTTATAAGCTGACAGCCGTTTCGTGTAACGATGTAGCTTGACAGAACGTACGTGCGCATTGACAATTACGCGCGAACCAGCGTACAGTGGTCGAGCACGGGCTAGTAAACAAATGACAGAACGGTGGACGAGAGGGAGAAGAGAGGAAGGGAGGGAAACGAAACACTACCGTACCGTTCCAGCGCGAAACAGTGGCGCAACATTGTGCCTTTCGATTCGCGTTGTTCGATTTCTTCGGTCATTAAGGGAACGCCAGCCCATGCGTTTTTCAGCTGGTTGACGCGCGTGGAACGTGTTCGTGCATTGTCGTCGTGACGTCAAGTGTCACGAGCCTGTGTTTGCCAAGTGCCGTACATCAGCTGCGTGCCAGCTGCATCTCCAGCCTGTCAACTTTGCTTTCGTTTCTTTTGACAACGTCCGTCGAATTCGTCGCCGTCTGGCAAGTGTTAACGCACACGTATACGCGTACGACGAGTCAATGAGATTGTGCGCGAATTCCGAGTTGTTTCTGTGTAAGAACGTTCGAAAACGCGTTCACGCGGGTGATATTGCATTCCGTGCACGGTAGAAACGCGAGTGAAACTTTTATATCGGAGCCCTTTAAATCTAAGTGGCCGAGGGCAACTACATTTACGCACGTCATACACGCATACACGCAACGTTATTCTCGTGTGCCGGCTAGCCAGGCGTTTAACATCGACGAGCCTCGATTTCTTTCTCGCATCGTTTCGGTTTCGTTTCAACACCCTTCGCGTATTATTCGTGCTATTTTGCCTATCAGGGTTGTTTCACTCCCAATGTCGACATTGTGCAATCGTGTTTGCATTGCTTCCAGCTATGAGAATATGATCGTAAAGTTCGATCGTGATTCACGGTGAGACGTTCGATCATTTTTCTCCCGCGCTGTTACGTGTCATTTCGCTTCTTCTGCCGGCTTTGTCGTGCTTTGAGGTTAGAAAATTATGTAACATCAAACGACCACTGAACTTGCCTGGCTCGGAATGTGGGATTTGTTTGCAGTTTTCGGCGAGACATACTTAACTTGGTGAGTCATTACATCTTATTTCTCAATCATCCTTTAAATCGACTCTAAATACGATAGATATCGATATCACGCGAAAATCGGAGATCGTTCGCGATTTTCTCCAGATAAACGCGAGATAAATATTCGTTCCTACTCGTAAGACAAAAGTGTTTTCAGTAATCGATATTTTTCAGTCATTTTAATGATATGTTTATCTTACGGTGAAATTTGCAGTATATAATGCGATTAAATAATATATATTTTAAAGAAAATTAAACTTAGAGAGAGGTTATAAAAATCGAATAATTTTTTGAACACTTTATATTATAATCCGACTCGGTTTCTCAGACAAATATATAATGCAGAAATTTATATTCGATTAGTAATCGATTGTCGTTTATTGCGTTTTACCATTTACGAGCTAGTTTCCCGAAAATCGTGCGTCACGCATAACATTTTGTCACGGGTGCGTGGGATTTTGATACTTTCGTGCATTGTTTGCTTGAGCAACCGTGAAATTCGAGGCGATTTAATTTTCGCCTGGCGCGTGCAGTCTTGTCACGTCTCGGAGTACTAATGAAGGACATTTCGTAATTGTCGATGCGATTAATTAAATTCTTCCGTGCACGGTGTCGCTACGGTTCGAATACCCCAGCAAGAAAAAAAAAACAAGCACGCTTTCCAAGGTCGCCGGAAGAAAGGAGTTGACTTTAAACTCCTTAGCCTTATCTCTCCTATCTTCGCCATTAAATAATTTACTCTTATCGTGCAATCACATAACATTATCGCGACGCACGGCGAACAAGGAGAAGCGAGTTCACAATTTCAACGAATCTCGCGACAAAAGTCGGTCGCGAAACTGGAATACCGAAATGATAATTAATACGCGTTTTTATGATCTCAGATTTCGTTTCTCGAGCAGCACGAACGTTTCGGCGTATATCAAACGTGATCTCGCGTACGGAACATTGGCGAGGAGAAATTAATTTTAAACGACAGCGTGTTCGTTCGGCGTGGCCGAATTCGACGTGCCAAGTATCGGCGCGCTGGAAATCAGCGGCCGGTAATTATCCCGTCGCTTAATTACATCGGCGTGTTTTTCGGGAGCGGCGCGGCGCTGCGCGGAGCGGAGCGGAGCGCAGGCGGTTTTCTTTTTAGCCGAGGCAGAACTCGGAAAAGGAATTCTCCCGGTGTGTCTCGTTTTTCAACGGCTCGGCCCTTTCACTTACAGGCTCATCAATCTCCCGCTAGTTTTTCCGTCGTGTCAGTGTTACCTATGGGAGCGCGTATGCAGTCACGAACCCTCATCACCGGCCGTTTCTCTTTCCCTTTCTTCCTCAGGCTTTCCGGTTCTGTTGCGCAACTTTTCATTATCATATCTCGTGCACGCAGCATCGGGGGCTCGGCAAAGAGCAACGTGTGTCTAACTTTTTGCCAACCTCGCCGCTCTGTCCCCGTTCGAGAATCGTGTATCGCTCGGGACAAGCGGACGGTGTATAATTGTTTCAAAAGTCGAAATAGTCCGATGTTTTTGGCCGGCCAAATTTTTCCTTCTTTAAACAGAACACGAAAACGCCAGGAAATTCGAGGTTATATCGATATTCGGAATTTAACGCGGTCAATTTCGAAGAATAACACCGAAAATTGTGTTATTTTTCCGAGTTCGATCGTTTTTTTCGCTTCGATGGTGAAATAAAACGTTTTCTAAGAATATCGAAACGAAATACGATAATTTGAGAAATGTCGGAATGTCGTTTTATCGTTTTACCATCTTCGTCGTAAATTTTTCTAAATTAGATTGGGTTTTTCTAAATTAGTTAACGCCGAAGTGCTTAACGTGATCGTGTCTTCCGTGTTTGAATCTATCTTTGATGATTCATTATCTGAAAAATGTAATTACACCTTAGTTGGAGACTTTGCACAGTTAATTATCCTCGTATCGATATATAATTAAATTTTAAATACGAAGGTAACGAGGTATCGTTGCTACGATGCTATACTACGGCCGGTTTTAAAACGTATTATCTTAAAAAAGTTCATAAAGTACGTGATTTCCGAGGATGTTATATATATATATACGGAATCCGTGAGCGAAGATTTTTATGTTCATCAACGTGATTGATCGACGACTAATTATCGCACATCTCACACGTATTTCAGCTAGTAACTGCCGGTTCTGTATTATTATGCAAGCAACCTGATTTTTATTCTTTATCGACGTTCGATTACCTTCAAACACGTCGAAAGTTATATAACGCCTTTTATAAAATCAGGTATACTTGAACTCTTGACTTACGTTTGATCGCAAACCGTAACCTACATTGCATTCAGCGAACAGTAAATTATGTGCCTCCTTTCGAGGATATTATTGCGCTTATATTCTCTTTAATTAAGACACTCGATTACATTTTAATCAAACCATCGTTAACTACGCTCTAGATTAAGCTAAAGCCGAGATCAATTTTCTAGAAAATTTCTAGGAAAAAAAAAGGAGGATATCTTCAACATTCACGTCGAGATTCAATACAACGTTAAATACGAATATAAATCCGAGATGTAGGTATATAAATTTAACAAGATACTTCGGTTCCGTACATTCGGAGACAATCGGCTCGTTTACGAGGTGGATTAATTTCCTGCCGATAATTAACCGTTTACATGGAAGCAGGGACACGGGAAGTTTTTGCAAGGGTTCGTTTGATTTCGCCTGGAATGGCAGTTTCTATAAGCTATTTCGACGAGGAGGTCCCTCGGCCACGGGAACTGTATCGAATAGGCAAACGCAAAGCCGGGGCCGGTGCGAGCCCGATTGTACGTAGCTAGGTGAGTTTATATTTGCACGAACCTATGTAAATGCAAACGCGAACGTTCCGTAATTTCTGGCCAGTTATCGTCTCCTCCGGTTCGAATTTAATTGCATCGCCAGGTCTGTTACAAAACGCGTTGCTATCGCTGTCGCATGATTTTGTTATCGCGTCACGAACGAGTCGTAATACGGGGGATCTTTTTAGCTCGAATGCGAATGGAATTATCGTAGACGACCGGGCTACGCGTGGCAATAAACCTTCCACGTCGAACGTATTAACGCGTTCAACAAACCGTGTTTCGTACTTATTCATACAGACGCCTCGATGCATTAACCCTTTGCGGTTCGTCTGGCTCACGCGATCGCCAGTTACCAGCGTTCCATTTATTTCACAGATAATTCGTTTTAAAACGTCCGACGTAGAACGAAGGAATTATATCGCCGAGCGATTAAATCCGGCGAGGTTTCTTTCGGGTTGATCGAATCTAACAATACGTTAGACACTCGGGCAGGGCTGAAGAACCTCTAGAAACGACTCGATAGGATAGCACTGTGCTTCGGACCACCCACTGGTAAACTTTACGACACTGCGATAATGTATCGTGTCATAAGATTCCTTCGTGGTAGACAGGCCAAAGTACACTCTTGCTCGCTGGCCCATACTTTTCTCTTGTTCCCCGTGTGGGATTTGCGGATCGTGGTTGATTCGGCGTTAACGTTTACGCATCTCGACAATCGTCCTCTATGCAACGGAACAAAAGCCTCGGATCCGTCGATCAGAGCCGCGGCTGAATTTAAGAAGCTTTCTACGGCTTCGTGCTTCGCCATTGTTCCCCCGGTGCTATCTTATTTCGAACGTGCATCGGCAATCTGCTTCTCCTATCGCGAGAAAACGGTCCGCGGATTTTTTTCCGCCGGGTTGCTCGTAAAACAGGTTGTTCGGTTGTATCGATACGATCGCCACCGCGATTCCTTCTCGTACGAGTTATCCGGTATAGCAGTCTCGGGGAGAGGGTTATCTTCCATCTGCTTCTCTTATCCGAGATAATAGGAAACACGCGTTGCATGTTTCCAGAATTTTTTCGCCGGATTTGCTCGGGCGTCCGCGTCTGGAACCGGTACCCCGATCGGTTTCGAACTTCGAATATCAAGTACGAAGATTCTATCTTTCCAACGTGTACAGCCTGGCGAATACGCGTGTATATGTATATATATATATATGTCCACGTTGCCGAAACGAAATATGAATTAGCGTTAATATCCCGTTGTTGCTCGATGGACAAACCATAGGGTTCCTTATCCTCGATCTGTTTCCTTACGGCCAACTCGCGTAAGCCTGTAATTACCATAGATAATTAATGGTGGTCCTGTTAGCTCGGCGTCCGAATATCGGACTCGCTAGTAATTTAGGCGCGTGTATTAAAATTATATTACTATAAAACTACCGGGCAGCGCGAGCTCAGAATTTCGAGATAGCGCTGTGCTATAATTAACCGAATGCGCGTGGTTTAGTGCTCGATTTTCCCGTGCTACCGTTAATAATTTCTCGTAAACAAATGCATTCGATGTACTACAAGCGCGATAAACAATAGTAGCCGCGTTGATTACCAAGTGGACACCTTTGTCCCAGGAGACACCCTTTGTTTCGATGTGTATCTTCACCAGGGGAACAGCGTGACGAGAGGGTGGGACATAGAAGGGGTTCGAGAGGGGCGAGGGACGGGGGGTTCACGCTCTACTGGCGGTAGCGTCGAAGTAATTGCAATTAAAATTTGTTTCGTGAAATTGGTTACCCACATCCCGCGTCCCTGTCTTCTCTGCTGTCCATCAGTTCGAGGCTTTTAGCACGCACTTGTTTTCTATTTATTACTCTCTTCCGGTAGATCGAAAATCGTAATTAGTAGCTCGTTCGCGCGACTCATTTTCTGTCCCATCTCTCTCGTCGCTTTTTTTTTCCTCCTTTTTCCCACCTCTCTCTCACTCTCTCTCTCTCTCTCTCCTCTTTTCCTCCGCCTCTCTGTCCCTCTTTTTTCAACAGCTGTAATTAACAGCGCGCCGTTGATAATTGTGCGTCTATTGTCCCGTTGCACGTTGCGTTCGGGTCGATTTAAACGTTCACGAGCAGAGGAACATTTTAGGCTGGCGCTTTCATTCCATTTCGATTCGTTTTTCCTCGAACGGAGACCCTTTTAATTGAAATGTAAATTGTTCGATTGTACCCGCCGCGAAGTATCGGTTGATTTTAACGAAGCATCGGCCAGGGTAGAAATGAAATTTTACCGATCTCGAATGGAACGAAAACAACGCGGGCCCGCGAACTTTCCGATCGTGACATTTCGTTCCCGTTCAAACCGACGCTTGTTTCGGTGGAAATGCACGTTTCCCTAGTTTCCGCTCTGCCAGGCCCTCTCCCTTCGCTCCGCCGCGAAATTCGCGGACAAATTTCACCGTGCATTACTTTGTCCGATTCTTCGGGCGCGCGAATTGGAGCGTTTTATGCATATTCAACGGGCTTTGTATAGATACGCCAACATCCACTGACTATATGCATAGTTCGATGTTAGGCGCACCGATATATTTTCGCAAAGGTGAGGGGTATTTAAATTAATCGATATGAATATATACCATTAGAGAGCTCGCAGCAGCAAATACCAACAAATACCCTTATCTGCGTTGTTCGTTCTATACGTACGCGCAACATTGCACGCGTCCATGGATTTGTTTGCCGAACCGATTAACCGCGCAAAACGGAAACGAGAAATTTATTTTAAAAAGTTAATCGACCGTTCTGGAACTAAAGCCGAAAAAATTCAAAAAATATTCCCGTTCAAACTTCCGAATATTCATCTCTTCACCTACGATACTCCGCGAGGTTTCGTAGTAAGGAAATCGGGCCAAACATGAGTGCGACGAGTGAGAGGCGTGGCTAAATAGAACCGTATGTAAACAACACGGCTTAGGTTCGTGCTAAATTTCCGCCGATGTCTTTCTGCCTCAGTTACGTGTTATTCTTCGCTGTGTTCGGACGAGTCGGCGGACCTGGTGGATGTTTTAGAGAGATTATCGGCGACGCGAGCAGGAATGAGTTGTTGGAATGTACGTGAGATTTTTAGGGTGCGTCGTATGAGTGTGCTGCGTGTGTGAGCGACTAAAATGTACTACGAAACAAGGACAGTAATAAAGATAGGTAAGACAGTGGTACAGTTACACAATCGAACAAGAGTCAACAGTGCAATAGTCGTAATACTCCTTTAAATTTTACCTTAGCTCTTAATAAACATATTTAGAATCTAACATTTTCCTTTGCCAATTCGTATTCTCTATATATATAAGTCTCGTTCCCGTTCATTTATTCTTTTCTAAATACGTGTATTTTGCAATCCAACCTATAAATAAACCAGAATCCCTTAAAACCGTGACACGTGGCGTTTTACCACGGATATATCGAGCATCTTCGCGCAATCAGAGGGAATTCAACTGTCGCCAATTATCTCGTTAAATAACATCCTCCGTTGACCTGTGACCCGAGCAGATCGGCTCGGTCCGCGATCGATCCCCTCTAAACAGAGCGCGATGGACGTCGACCGGGCCGATTCCGATCGGAAAAGTAGGAATCGTATGGTCGCGAAAACGCGAGCCGTGCACTGATTACCGGCAATATTTCCCGCTAGGCCGGTCATTAATAACGTTTCTGTTATTAATGAACGAACTGCGCCGCGGCGTTAACGGCCGATACGCGGTAGTACGTTATGAGGCCCGATAATGCGCCACGCGGGACGCGTAATTGTAAACTCGATCGGAAAGGCTCGTGACGGCGATTCGCCACTCGTTCCCTTATTCCTGGCCGTCGGTTCGACGTCGGGCTCTCGCGGTATTAAATAATCGAAACCGAATTCGAAGGGGGTGGCGTCGGTCGCCAGTTTTACCCCATTTGAAATTCAATGCGATCGGTTCGGCCTTGTCGCGAGGTAGGCATGCTCGATATTTATCGCGTCTTTCGGGAATTTCGGGATATTTCGCCGGGTATCGTGACTATGTCGCGGAGAAAGAAAGATGGCGGCGAATCGGTGAAAAGTTAGTCGGACAGGAGAGTTTTTCGAGGGTGGTTATTGGTAATGCAAGGTAAAATATATATACGTGTTATTTTAATTTTAATTTCGGGGATTGTTAGAGCGAAGCGAATGGAAGGATGCTTGGTATTAAGGGTGTCAACGGGTCTTTGGACCTGATGATGGAGATTATGGCGTGAATGAGGAGTGCATAGTCATTCGAGGTTTTAGGTGAGAGATAGTAGGATGTATGTTAGTCATTTGCGGCTGGAGTTGGAAGTGGAAAGTAGGGAAAAAGAATTTTCTAGAGAATCGAGGATAAGAGGTTCGGGTGAGAGTCGTTATGCAGTGAAATTCCTATTATATCGTTGGCTCGAGATCGAGGAATAATTGGAAAAATATTTAATTCATAGCGTGATATTTTTCCTCTGCTACCGGAGTATTCGCGTTAAGAATGAAATTAACGCGCGTTCAGAAGACACGATGGAAAATTTGTCGTTGTACAATTGGAATCGATGCTTCGAGGCTACTGTGGATTTTCTGCCGGTTTCGAAACACAGTTTCTATTTTTTCTATTTTTTTCCCACGAAAGACACTTTCGACTCCGCTATCGTGACGATAAACAGAGAATTCCTCGGAGAAAAGATATCTTTCCAATTCCGATTTTCGCTTTGATACCGTCATATTCTTGCCTCTGTGTTCCCGATAAGGGAACGAATTCAAAAGTGAATTGGTCGGGGCCGAGATAGATCTTCCTTTATTTTTCCATTATATTCCAGCGAAATTTAACGAAGAAAGTGTACACGTGTTTTATTAACGCATTCTCTTAAGCGATGAATACATACGCGTTTAATGTCCGTATACATTTAAAGGAATTTCTTGAACGCAGGACCAGTTCAACGGGTGGTCGTTATAAATTATAATAAAACGTTGCAATTCGTGCTATCGCCTTCGTAGGAATAGTAAATTTCTCAGGGGCGTAATAACAACGGAAAGTGGTCGCCTTGGGGTGCGATTAACGTCGTCGCTATGAAAAATGGTCAATATTCTTTTTTCCCTTTAGCCGTGTACACCGCGACACAAGGCATTTTTTCCCACTTAATATTTATATTCTTACCTGCGTAACGTGTTCTTTGTCGATGTAGAACGGATTGAAAAAGATTCGTGTAATTTGCTCTCGCGATTGTAATTAAACGATAATTATAGATGCGACGATGGGCTTTTCGTAGTCACGAATTCTAAAAAAACGATTAATTCTCGCCCGTTATCTCGCCGATGCAATCTGATCCGAGAACACCGTTGGCCGTGTTCCATTAAACACTGCAAAACGCCGGGAAATTAGCCGGTTTACCCAACGTTGAGGGAAGAATCCGAATTTGATATTCCTTCCAGAAGAGTCTTTCGCATTCCGAATTATTTCACGTCGAGTATCATCGAACGTGGCATTTGTTATCATTTATACAAGTTTAATAATTCAAAGAAAGTACCATCTACGTATCGGAAAAATGTCTCTGTGATACCGATTCCGTACGGTCATTTCGAAATCGAAGTAAATACGATTAAGCCGAGCTGCACGATCGACGTTGCACGACGAATTCGACGTAACCGTGTACCATGACGCGTGACAGGGAAATTTATAAGGATTCACGGGGATCAGCCGTAAACCTTGAAAATTCTATTTATTTCGCGAATTTCAGGGCGAATGTGGGGCGAACGCGCGATGAGATAAATTTACGATCCTTTTTAGGCATCAAATCTGGCGTGTCGGGAAAGTTTGGCTCGCAGCCAGAGCGGGTTCTCGAGTGCGGCCAAATACACGTACAGATGTGCCCACCTATACCCAGGGTAACACGCGAGGCACGGTATTATGAGATATTTAATTTGAGTTTCGCGCCGTTATATATCACCCGGTGTTGATGGAATGGCTTGTTCTCTTGATTTCCGTTTTTGCACCCGTGTCGACCCGTGATTTACCGTAATTTCTATTAAAGATCCCTCGGAACGCGCTCCAATTCCCTTTCTTCCCCTTTTCTTTCTCCTCTCCTCCGCCATTTCTCTCTTCTTCTCCCACGTTTCCACGCTCTTGTTTCCACCGTGCAATCGCTTCTCCTCCTTTTTTTTTCCCTCCGCCCCTTTATTCTCTCTTTCCTCTTTTTCCCCCTTTCACCTCAACTTTCGCACGCCTTTACATTCGCCCGACGACGGATGCCGGTAATCGCGGCGGCGCGAGAGAAGGACGGGGCCAGAGACAGTGTGAGAACCGTCGTATCGCGTCGCCGTAGAATTTTCAATTTTCTTGAAAGCTCCGTAAAGCTTAAACGCATCCCTCGCGAACGAATACGTTTCGCGTCTTCTCGGATTTTCTTACGAGCTGTGAAAAACCGTGTTATACGAACAAGACCAGCCTGTTCCCTGGTTACAAGGCAGATACATATGGGGTGTCCTTTTGTTTACCGTAACCCGGCCATTGCCGAGCCACCGGTTCACGGATCGTCCACGTTCTATGCGATTTTTCCCCGAGCGAATGAAATTTCCCAGGGTAACGTAACGGATGTACTAACGCGTTTCGTTTCTTGGTTAACGAGAAATTCTTTCCGCGGAAAATAACAATTTTCTGATACTTTTTCCCATTCTTCCGTCGTATTTCGCGTCATTGGAGGGATGGGAACGATAACTCGAACTAACGATGAGCGTAATTTCGGTCGTTCACTTTATCAGTGAAAATAAGTTATTCAAAGTGCCGTTGATTTATCTTATCGCTGTGTAGAATTATAATTGCGCAATCGGTAAGGAGCTTTAGATACCATTGATATCGAGTTCGCTTTTCCATAAATAGTTCCGTCTCATTTTCTGAGCTTGTACCAGATTATTATCTCGGTTGACCATGCACTCGACCGACTATTGTTGCAGCTCATTGTACTGAAAAGTCGTGAGCGGTGATCCCTCAAGATACGCGTATGCTCACCTCGTTTTGCAATAGAAATCGAAGGCGAGTATTACTTTGCAGCCTGCTCGTTATGACTCTCGATCCATTTCCTATACTTTGCCTATTTCTATCTACTTCGGCCTATTCTTTTATTATTTCAATCTGCAAATTACATTCTTCAATCTTTTGTTACAAACGCGCTGCATTTATTTCGAGTACTCTGTGGAACAAAGAAAGTTCGCAATCGACTTTTTACTGTCCATGGTTCCTGTGCTCTTATTCTAGTGTTTCGAATGATTCTTCGTGGAAGAGTAATCGAACGATAGTAAAAAATTAATTAATAAAGAGATAGAAAGCGCGTTAAAATGTTAGCAGAGTAAGAAATTTACACTCGCGCGAGCTCCATTTCCTCGTTCTGGTTTTTACCATTTCCAGCGTTTAGAGTCAAAATCAGAGCGCTTATCCAATTTAAGAAACGATCGGCCGCCGGCCAGGATGCATTTTGTTCCAATACTAGGCAAGAAAATTAAACTTTTCCATCGGGTTCTTTCTATTAAAAGCGAGCAACCGCGCGGCGGCCGATCGTAATTGATTTTCCCCGAATCGCGCGGGCCGAAATTCGAGCGAATCGCGATTTCGATGCAAAACAAGCCCGCGCAATTATTTTTACCCGCACTTCCCGGGAACGTTTATCCCCGGATCCTTTCTTATTTCGCCGTTAGCGAGATAATTGCATTCCACTGCGGCGCCGCGGCCCCGTGTATCGTTTTTCTCGAGAGCCTCGTTCCGGGCTTTTTGTTTGACGAAGTTGCCTTACCATTGATACGGTTGCTCCAAGTATCGCCAACGTTTCCCTCCGGGGATGCGCCAAGTAAGCTTAACAGTGCGTTAAAGGTAATATGATTACGAGAATCTGCAGCGCGTAAGCTCAGTCCAGAATATAACTTCCCGATGAATTCGTGATTAATATGCAAATGCCGGTTTAAGTTCCGAACCGGAATCGGGGATAATTTCGCTCCAAGCGAAAAAAAATACGCGCGGAAGATACCTTTTCTCCTCGCCGAGGGAATGCCTGGAGGAAACCAAATTTTGCTTTTGCATACCGTAAAACGAAAAGAGTTGAATCGACACGACGAGAAAACCTTACTGGAACGCAAGGAAAGCCCTCTGGAAAGAAGAGAAATATTGGAATGACGTCGCGTTATCCGCCAAAACGTAAGAATCGTCCGAGCAAATTGGACAGTAGTTTTAATTACGGTTTACAATGAAAGTCCATTATATGTCGAGTAATTCTCGACGATGTCTTATCCACGTGGTCGATCTAATCTCTCGATTCCTTATCGGTAGCGATTCTCAACCGATCGCTACCGCCGCCATCATGTTCCACCCGGTTTTTTCCATTCGCTACTGGCTTCCATCTTTTCCTTTACTTTCGCGAAAGCTGTGCGAGTCGTAAAGCAGAAGCATGAATTCCCTCGCATCCCATTGTCGTAAATAGCTGGAAGGGAAGGCCGGCATTGAATAAGTAAAGACGTTCCCTGAATGACGCCCGTGAAAGTATAATGCTCGAACGTAACGCGTAAACGTGCAAGCGTTGATTCTGAAAGTGATTCAGCACGGCGGTGTAGGATCGCGTGCCACATCGGATGGAAAAGACAGACGAATGTGAAAGTCTGGAAAGTTTCGCGTGTACAAGAGGGCGCGAGCCTTGGTTTCTCGCTCTTTGTTCGGCCAATGCGGCACCTCGTTTTAGACACGCTTCATCAATCATGTTAATAAACCTGTTCGACCGTTGTCCACGTGTCCGCGGCGCGTTCAATCGGGCCGGGTTACGAAAATGCACGCCCGTGGGGGTCTATCTGCTCGGAATAGCCGAACGAGGTGGTCTCCGTCATGCCAGCTCTCATTACGCGAACGTTTTGCTGCTCCACAATGCGTACGCTATTCCTTTTTACCGCGTTCAGCCGTATTGTGCCAGCCATCCTCCAAACCGTGTAATTTCGCACGGGTTTTCTTGATGCACCGCACGCGGAAACGCGCGGCAATTAAATGGAAGGCAATTACGGGAGAAAAATGCGGCCAGTGAATTAAAAATTACAGGAATCGGGACGAATATGGGACGAGCTGTTGGCTATCGTTCGCGACCTAGGGTAAGATCCTTTGTACGGGAACATTGCGGGTATAACGGTTCCCGTTTCGACGAGATAACACCGATCGAACGGAAGCTTCGACTTGCTTCGCGATCGTCGTCGAATGTTAACTTCCATCGTTTCTTTTTCGGCATCGTTGGAATATTCATACGACCGCCCGTTTCGCGGTTTCGTATCGCCAGTGCATTTATTATTTGCATAGCGTTAATTATGGATAATATCGGAGCGAATAATACCGCGAAATTGAAACGGAAGTAATTATTCTGTTCGTATTCTCGATAATATAAACCCGGATGCAGGGAACCACGAATCGAGTGATATCTCGATCGATACATCAGCGATGGAGATTCTGACCGGCCTCCCACGCTCGAGATTTTCATACCTGTCTCACCTGAGAAGAGCCTGCTTTCCGGCCTCGATCGAACGCTCGTTCCTGGTTTGTTTGATTCTGAAATGATTCGAGGAAGAAAAATTTATTCGAATTTATTACGCCAGTATGCCACGCATACGTTATCGCATAAATTACCTGGAACCGGTTTTTCGGCATACCGTTCTCAATCGTCATCCAGCGGATCAACGTCTCTCCGCTAACTAGCCAGGGAAACCTCGCGTCGAGCATTACCTCGAACTTGCTTCGAAAATTTTCCGTGGAATCTTTCTTCCGATCTTGAACACGGTCGAATCTCCTGTTAAAGCTCGTTATTCCGAAGAATCTCAGTTTGGACGACTCGATCATCTTCCCGCGTCGTAGACTCGCGGATCCTTCTGACTCGTTTCTCGAGCCTAAAACGCGTCTGCAACGCGTTTCTCTGGGCAAACGCGTACAGGTTCGATAAATAGATTTTTCATCAGCCGTAAGATGTTTCCATTTTCAATTTGTACGAAAGGAAGGAAGATATTCGGCTGCTACATTTGATACGGACCTAAAAGGTTTACAGGCTGGCGGGATGAATGCGCGCGCGACCCAATGCTCTCTCGCAAGCTTTCGCGCAATAACGTGAGTAATCTACGAAAGCAACGCGATGGTGGCCAGGTACTGGAAGGGAAAAAGTAGGGCACAGAACGGATCGAAGCATCGATCGTTGAAGCGCGATAATGACTCGATGGATTTGAAAGCGGAAGACGCCAGCCGGCGTTCACCTTTTCGACCGGCTCTCATTTTCCCTTCGCCGACTTCCTCATTATTCCCAGATCATTTACTCTGCTTTTTGATACAAAAGCAACGCGGAGGTGAACCCGCGTCGAAACACGGCCCCGGCCTCCGTGTTGGTGTCCACAGTTCGTTTATTCCATCTGTGTAGGCGTGCCTTTCTGCACGGGGCATTCGCGTTGCTGAAGCTCCGCGCTCGCTGCGCGAAAAATGCTTTACTCGGGCGTTAACCGGTGAAACGTTACCCTGCAAACGGATTTTATACGTGTAGGAATCTTTGCGAGTCGCGTTATCATCGGGCGGAAAAAGAATAAACGACTGGCGGAACGGGTAGGTCAAGACCGGTGACGAAAGGTCTATCTTCTTCCTCGAAACTCTTCCTGACGGAGATCTCTTCTCTTCTATTCTACTGTCATTTGTTTCGTCGAAATAAGACAGGTAGACACGGTAGCAGAAGGAAAGTTTGTCTAGTCTTTTCATTCAGGAATACCACTCGTGACACTTGTCATCTCTCGTTCAGGAATCTACGGGAATTCCTCGAAGCAATTCCGATACCCGCTTCATTCGTAACTCGGTACTTGAACCAAAATATCTGGTCCATCGATCATTCCTCGTTAATTTCCGTCTATCGTCTCAGAGACCCCAGTCACCCTTGCACAACGAAGGTCTTGTTAGCTAACTTTCCGATTTCTCTCCGAATATCGGGATTATGAATATTTCTCGAGCCCTTTTTAGAACTTGTTTGCACTCTGTGAATATCCGCCGTCTGTCGTAATTGAGCACCGTGTGTTTCGCATTTTGATGGATTCAGCAGGGATGGCGTTTTACGATTTCGTGTTCTTATATCCTGGGTCCTCAGCCGGTCTCGGTACGTCTGTTAGAAAGCAGGACAATGTTACGTTAATAATCGAACAGCAATAAAACGATAAAGACGCGGGTACAACGGTATCTCGAAGAGGGATAGAGGGGAAAAGTAGCGGGGAAAGAAGTAAAATTGCCGCATAAAAGTTTTACGAGCCACGACATTGCCTTGTTGCATCTGCTCATACTTTATTCCGCTTCTCTTTATTTTTAGCTTCGTGCGCTTCGAGGTTTAACATTCGGATAAAGTAACTTCTCTGTTATAAACAGCGTCGAGTAACAACCGCATTTTCCTTCTTCGTAATTCCTCCTAATGTAAAATAATTCGTTTCGAACGCCTTCCTCTCGAACTTAAAACCGAGAAACTGCGCGATCATTGAGAACATATCCAACGTTCGGGAACACTTGCGAAACAGTCCGCCATTTTCCCGGAAATTTCTCCAAACGTATCCTCCAACCTGGATACACATATACCAGATGAAGTCCGTTAATCAAAGGATCAGATCTATTAAAACGAAAATAAAATAATCATCGTCTCTCCGAGATTAAGAAAAAAATTCACAATCGATCATTTATTATTCAATTTATTTATCAGTCGGTACTCGTTCGTTGTTCATTTATCACGAATAATCGCTTAGTATTCAGAGATCTAATCTCTAATTACATCGGTTAGAGGGAAGTCTGGTCTAAGATTGTGCCAGTAGCTTGAAACGGATAAAGGATAGCATCAGACGCATCGCTACGGCCGTCTAATAAATCCAGGCCCGTAGCATTTGTTAAACGAGAGCATTTCTTTTGCCAGTGTGTCGTAACTGCGACAGGAAAGGAGTTGTACCCACGTATACAGATGCATCTGCAAGCGCGCGGACGAGGGCACAAAACGCGAATATTGCGCTTTACCTTTCCACGAGGATTATCCTCAATGCGATGCATCTCGGTGCATCCGTCTTTCCGTGCTACATACATATTTAATACATTCATCCCATCCGCGATCAGCCGTTAGATTGCATCGTGTATCGGTTGGATCTACAACGAACGAGAAGACGTAAGACGTGATAACCGTGTATATACGCGGCCGCGTGCATATTGTTACAAAGATGCATCGGGTATCTGCCAGTGGTGGTCAACCAGCCCGAGGACTCGGAGTTTCCTCTTATTTCATTCAGACATTCCATCGATACGAATAATTTACCCAACAGCATTATCTCGGTTCATTGCTCGTTTCGGTATCGATCACTATATCGTCTCGAACCGGACTCTATGTTAAACCTACACGATGACAGTTTTTTAATTCGATATCGGTTAATCGAACATTTTTACTATGACGGGATCTTTAACCCCTTGAACTATTAGGTCATCCCATAAATTCGTGCTGGTTTTTACTTTTACTATTTAAAATTATATGTCGAATAAACCTTTAATTATTAAGAAAAAATATAATCGCTCTTTTGTTCTACGACTTTTTTTGTTGGCAAAGATGTTAATCATAGTTTATAAAATGCGAAAATAGCGTCGCGGAAGGAACTTATGAAATGATCTGATACTTTGAACTCGGAAAGAGAAATGTTTTTGATATCTGTGAATTTATTTATATATACGTATATCTTAATTTCGATCTGTTGTTGGTGATATTTTTATAGTAGCAGGTTTTTTAAGAGGTAAATTCGAGATGGATGAGAATTTTGCTCTCCTTTCCATCTTTATCGGTGAAAACAAAGATGAGAGATTGCGGGTTGCTGATGTCTCCGTCGCGGCGCTAGTGGAGTATAAGGGATTAAGACGATTCAAAAGGGTTCTTTTATTTTCCTAGATCTATTGGATTCGCGGAATCGTAGTAGACCAAGGCAGAAAATAATTATTCGTATTTGGGTTATTTCGATCGTCAGAAATGAGCCGTTCGAGGAGACATTTAGTATGTATAAAGTCGGAAGGAGGTAATCGATGCACTTTATCCTCTCGAACAAGTTGGAATGTAATTTTTCGTGTAACGCGCAGTGGCCACCCCTGTTGTACGCCGTTTCTAGAATATCGACTATGAAATATTCTCGAATCTCCATTCATAACATATTGCTTTCCTTCGACGCGAGCTTGTTTACTTTTTAATATTCCCCGTACACTCTGGCGAGCTTTTAAACTCGAAAACTCGAATATCGGCATTATTTATCGATGTCAAAACGGTGATATTGATCGCTAAGTGGATAAATATTCGCGGGGGTAATTTTATTTACGTGGAACCTGTATCCGACTAAGTAACGCTGTAAACATTAATGGCATTCTTCGCCGATTTTAATCTATTAACCTTATATTGGATCATCGTTCGCGTTATCTCTGTTCTTTCAAATTATCCATTCAATCGCGTATCATTTTTGCCCCGCTGCGAAAATAACGTTACATCAGGCAAACGGTTACAATCTCTGCGGTAAATTTATTTCGAATCTGATCTAACGTCGATCGAAACCCGAACGACTTTCGCCGTTGCAAATCCCATTAATTATGTTAAACTTCGCGTAAACACGATATCCACTGTAAACGCACCTGCAATTAAGGAACCACGTGACGTAATCGATCCAGGTGAGATAGAGGAGAAACATAGGAGAGAGTTCAGTTGGCCACACGCCCGTTCCAAGTTCACGGAAAATTAGATAACCGGTCGATGCGGAGAAATATCGGTATCTATTCGGTCATAGGATTTTCGGGTGCCGCGAAGAGAAGCTTACTTTCGTATTTCCAGACGATTTCACCGGTCGAACGGACCAGTCACCGGGTATAAATTTCAGTTGCTTTCGCAGGGGTGTGTGTTTTGTCTGCGGCCATGGACACGAGGGGCGCGGAGAACGATTGTTATTAATTCCGTCTCCAGGGTACCACTAATATTCATTTGGTCGACGGCCAGGGACGGAGGCGGAGGCAAGTGTGGCGATGGCAGTCGAGCTTCTGAAAAACGAAGGATCCCACCTCCGAGCGAATAACTCAATATCGACGCGGTTTATTCCACGGGGACGGGACCAACGTTCGTTCTTCCCGCGTATTTGCCTATTTTTTCCACCGTACCCTTGTTCGTTCCCGCTGATCCAAGCCTCATACACCGTCGATCGTAAATTCCGGAATAAATTCTCCCGCGGAGATTAACAATTTCGCGGGAAATTTCTTTAAACACTCCGTACCTTCCGACTCTGTTGTTACAAACGAAGAACGATTTTCCTCGGAATCGAGATTAATCCAGCCTCTCGGGCAAAGAAAAGCGTTAACGCGCGTATGTCGTTTTCCGAAAGCAGCTCGTGCAAAAGGTTCCGATAGGTTAGGTGGAATAGTAAATCTTCGGGTACAGCAAGAACGTACGAAACGTTATCCAAAACAGATGCTGGAAATTAATCCGCGGGCAGAATATGTACGAGTAGAAAGCGGAACACGCGCACCTCTGAAAGCGTTTATGCTGAATGTAACGTCGTATAAATAATTGCTTTCGCGTAAATCCTTTATCCCTCGATCCGGCCGTACTTTCCTCTGTTGGGCGAAATAATCCCTGTTCTTCGAATTAGGCAGTACCGAAGCGCGAATGAAGATTTAAAAATAAGAAAGAGCAAGACCACCAGGACCTGCCCGATTCTTCCTGCTCGTATTTTTCTTCTTGAAATACGTTTCACGGCGAAGGATTTACCTGGTCCCGTTACTCCGGCAGCGACGTACATAAACCTCGAGAAATTAATCCCTCAGGATAAGACAGTATGACGAAGCGGCCGGAGAGAGAGAAGATGGAAAGCTTTTTTTATAAGCGAGAAGCGCCTCGATGCTTCGTTTACCGAGCTACGATTAACCTAAAAAGTATACAATTCGTCTCTTCTTCTACCACATCCTGTTTTTTCACCGCCCCGACCGTTTCCCTCCTTCGTCCTTTTTCTTCACCGCTTCTTCCCGTTTCTTCTGCCCGTGTCATTTTACATTTCATCAGACTTATGGTCCTCGTCCGCTCGAAGCTAGATCCAAAAAGTGCTATTATTAATCGCGTCGCTAACCGGTCTTCGCTCTTCGATAATTCTTCGCGCAATTCCAAGCAAACGGAAGTAGTCTCCGCGTGTAAATCTTTCCGCTCGTCCGACGCGAATTGTTATTGTTTCGAAAAATCGTAACGCGTCGGTCTCTCTTCTGCTTCTCGCGAGGGATGTAACTTCGAGAACCCTATCCAACAACCTATCATTCGCCGTAAGCGTTTGAGCCTCCACCTCCGTTTCGCTCGCCTCCTTTACCGTTGTTCCACGATTCTTTTTACTCGCCGATAGACATCTGTATCCCGTGTCATCTCCGGTACTGTCTTCGATATCTGGAGCAACATGCCGACAACTGCGAATGTCCCTGTGCTTCCCGGCTGGTCAATAACATCCGGCCCAGCTCGGAAGCGTCGGAGTACTCCAAGTTCCGCCGTTACATTCACACGTACTGCCCTTGCTTCCGCATTTACGCGTCGCTTCTATGAGGGACACCTCTATCCAGTTCTAATTCCATCGATATCGAAAGCTCCCGTGGAGAATGTATCGTTTCCTAATTGATAAATTTCAAGATAGACATAGCAACGTGAAAATACTTTTCGTGTTCACGTTTAGGGTTCGGTATGAAGGATTTTAGAAATACTCTCGAGAGTAGCATGATCAACATGGTCTCCACTGGTCCAATTTGACGTACACACAGTGTCATGTGTTTTTTTTTATTTTTTTTTTTTCGTGGGAGAAATTTTCAAAAGATGCCCCAACTTCCTGAAGGGGAGAACGGGGTTATGTGGGATTTCTACCCACTAAAACCTCCACGGTGACCATCCTTTTTGCACTTAGGGGGCCCCGTGTTACGTCCCACGAATCTCGAACTCTGAGTCCCAAATCACCTCTTAACCTTTTCTACAGTTACGACTAAAGTAACTTTCACGTCGCTTGATGCAATAAATTATTACAAATGTTAATATAATAGTCGTTTTCGTTCTCTTCGTTTCGCCAGAGTATATTTCGTGGTACCAGTACGAGGTAACACGTGTATTTCCCTTCTTGCAAAATCCCTTAATTTATTATGTTAGCGAGTGTAACGCCGTATAGAGTCGCGCTGACTCGTGTATTATTTAAAGAGTCGTAGGGCTGGAAAAACGAACGAGTTCATGGACGTTCGAAATTGTTTGCCATCCGCCACCACTGTGCTCGCACCTAACTATCGCATTATTGGACTGACACCGTAAATAGAAGGGATCCGGGAGAAGCGAAAAGAGCAAAAATTCAAAGAGAATAACGAATCGGTGCAGTTTCAACCGGCTGAGCCTGCGACCGTGCTATTGGAGGAGGAAGAGAAGGGAAAGCCGGGGGGTGGGCTTGAAGCTTTACGTCAGCAGCAAGGAAACTTCCATAATTCTCGTCGTTTTCGCTGGCGCAGGTTGCCGCCATAGGCGCGCGATCGCAGCAGAGACCTGGATGGTCGCTGTGAGTGGCGGGTCGGGGTAGGAGAACGGATGTAAGGTAGCGAAGGCGTACGGTAAGAGGATCATTACGTGGGGAGGCAGGCTAAAGGGTAAGAAAGGAAAGCACGATTAGAGACGGTGGAACAGGGGAAAAGCTGCAAACCGCTGAGGAATAAAAACGTGTCCTGGACGGTTTCCTGTGTGCGACAGATATTTCATATAGGTGTGCGGGTACATACGGGCCCGTATGTAATCGCGTATGTACTACACTGCTAGACCCGGTTTGCGTGCACGTCGCATTTGGCGGGAGGAACTAAAATCTAAAGGGAATAATGGATTCGCGTAGTTCAACCTTGCCTCGGTGGGTTCCAGCCGAGTTCTCCTTTTCTCTCGCGTCCGCGAGATCCGAAAGGGGAACGAGGAAAGAAAAGAGGAGGGAAGAAGGGTGGGACTTTAAGCTTTACCCCGACAACTTTACCTTCGCAGAGAAAACTTCCATAATCCTCGTTCCGTGCACCCGTGTAGCCCGGCGTCTCGGTGAGCGTCGCCGGCGTCGTTGTCGTCGTTGTCGGAAGGTACAGCGGGAAGGTCGAGAAGGGTGCGTAAGGAGCGAGGGCACGTGGTAAAAGGCTGTACGTGTAGGTAGGCGGGTGAAAGGGAAGAAAAGGATGGAAAGGCTCGTCTGGTAGCCGGACGAAGTAAGTCGGGTGGTACGGGACACGAAAAGCGAGTCCGGAGACCTCGGAGTTGAGAAAAGAGGAAGAAAAGAAAGGAAAAGAGGGAAGAAAGGAAGAAAGAAATGGCTAAACAGAGAAGGAGGAGGAGTTTGATCAGGAAAAGAAAAAAAGCTCCTGACCACACGAGTCAAGGAGTAGCGAAGGAAGCAAACGAGGGAAAGCAGGGACGGGATTCGCTTTCTTTCGATTCTACGCTCGTCCACTAGTCGTTCGATAGTCTATCTCGCCTTTGTCTCTCTTCTCCTCTCTCTTTACCTCGTTACGCGTCTCTCTTCCATTCCGACCTTTCGCGTCTTCTCGAGGTGAACCTTGGAACGGTTGCTCGATAGACCCGTCATTCAGGACGCGGTTGTTTCATAAATTCTACCTAACTTTAATAATTGCTATTTTCTCTTCTCACCGTCTATTTCAAACGAGTCTATCGGACTTGCCAGATCTCGGTACCGTTTAATCCGTGGAGAGAAAAATGTAAAAAGGGGGGTACGCATCAGCTCTGACTCGTCTCCAAAGAAACTGCCAACTTGCATTATCTCTAATTAGTCAAAGTTTCCCCGTTGTCTGTTCGTGTAAATTACAGCCGACCGTGCCCGTCAACCGCGTAAGCCTCGGCATGTGTGACAGTCGGGGGCGCGTGAACGAGGGTAGTTTCCTTGGCTTTGCAAGATTCTCGCTGAATCGAACACAATTTCTCCGCGGGTTTTCGGGATGCCAATCGCACGCGGCAATCTGAAGCTCGCTTAAACGCTTTGCCGACGCGCATTACGATAATTGATTGCTCAGTTCCTGATTAGAGTTTCCGATCATTTGACACTCGCTCTGTCTACAATGGAGGGGTGGGCCGCGGGAGTAGGTTTCGCGTCTCGTCTCCGGCGAACCGGAGGGAGAGCCAGTCGATCTCTCGAGCTTACGGCTAAGCTGCCGCCTTCTATCGGTGTACCAGTCGGTATCGAAGTATGTATCCTGGATATCCGGATTAACGTCACCCTCGCTGCGCTGTAGGCGAATCTTTGCGTGATTTGTTCTTCCGGTAAACGGCTCCAACGATTTCCTTTGTTTGTCGGCTCTCACAATATTTGGATGTCGTTGTTTGCCGATACGGTTCTATCCGCTGTAGTTCTTCGCGCTGCGACCGAGTCGTGTAAATACGAAAAAATAAACTCTCGATTTACTTTACTTTGGAGGGCCCCGGGTATTTAAATTCGATTCGCTCTTTCGAACCGGTGGTTCTTCGCGTCTCTTTGTATTTTTTTAAAACAACGGCCACGTACTCCGATATTTTACGCGTCGTTGTATTTTCGCGAACGTACCGGCTCGAGAAGGCTCGATAACCGGATGTTCGATTAATTTTTTCATTCCACGCGAAAGTTCGTATTTTATTCTTCGACGGATTTAACAGGAAACGATCCGTCCGTTCTTCCAGGAATTTTTCCATTCCGACCAATTAAACGCTACACGATTTTTATATATGTTATTAACCGACGCGTGCATCCGCTTGTTTCCGGAACTGTGGAATCGCGGGAAGGAATTTCCGCGAGGAATTATGTAAATGAAATGAAACGAACGGGGTCACCGGTGACAATAAGAATCTGAATTCAGAGCCACGTATTAAAGCATTCATTGATTTATTTCGTTCCCTTTACAATCGAGCGCCTCGCAAATGAAATTTTATTCTATTAATGAATCCGAATGGAGTAATAATGGGCCACGACATTTACGGGTTTCATTGTTCAAGGGGATCCTAATGAGCGCGCCAGGATAAGACAATAGGATATTATAAACATCGATTCTTCGTTGATGCACATTCATTTATGCATCGTTTAATCTCAAAAGAATCCAAGCGAAATTAGCGTCGCGCTATAGGTGCACCAAGATGAAATATTAAACGAATCGTCTGCAATTTAAAATCCACCAAATCCTTCCTGAGTATTCCCCTTTTCTCTTTCTTTCCCGGGTCTTACAGTTAATTGCGCATTAGTCGATCAATTGCATTTCCTCGAGCCCGCAATCGAAATTTATCCGCGAGAAAGAAACATTCGGACTTGGACGAGATTCTTCATCGTGGATCTCGAAAGTTGCGTCTCGACTTCCTCGATTTCTCGAATAAATCCGCTTACAATCTCTCCGAATGGCGATCAAGAGTATCAAGCATCAAGGGTTAAATCTACCGCGTATGTCCCACTGATAAAGTCAACAAGCCGAAACGAACGACCCCATGAAACCTCGCAAAAGTATCATCGCGCGTACCCAGTGATATCCTAAACTTCCAGCAGTTAGGCGGTCCTAAATAATCTCCGAATCTCAGTCACCCACTTGTTTACCTCGCTCGACCTTTTTCTTTTCTCAACCAGATCGTTCTTCGACACCTTTCGCAGTTTCATCCAAAAGCAATCGAGACCGATTACCTCTGTTCGCGACTCTTGGATGCTCATCAGGCCCGATTCCAGCCTGTTCCTCGTGTTCTCTTCATCGATCCCGTCACGGTTAGACGTCCGTTGGCCGCGCGAGGGTACGCGCGTACAGAGCGTGCACACGGCCAGCTCACAGGGAAAGATTTCCGTAATCCGCACACGTCCAGAACTCGTAAGCGTTCGGAACAAGCCGTCCAATTTTTCGGTACGGTCAAGTTTGCGCGGACTCCAATTCCTCGTTACCCGCCGCCACCCTCCTTTCAATCGTTCGTTTTTCCACTCCCCGTACCTCCCTCTTCCTTTCTCTATTCCAGTTTCTTTCGACGTGCCCTCTCTTACGGCTTGACCCGTGCACCTACGTTGAATACAGGGCCACCTGCGATCGTTACGGAGCCAGAAAGTTTCGCGGATCGATCCCGTGCGGAAGAAACTCTTCCCACTTTTCTTCTCCTTTTATTCCTCCCGCACCTCCCCCGCCCGTCCCCGANTTCCTGCCCCGTCACCAGTTTTTCTTCCTCTTTCCCGGCCCCTGCCGGCCCCGCCGCTTTCTTCCTCCGCTCGTTCCCGGTTCGCCATTCTTTTAGACCCGCTATCGCCGACTTTTATCCGCGGCTCCACCGCTCAAATCCTTCTCTTTTGTTTCCCTCTGTCCTTTGTTCGTGCGTTAGCATGTAAAGCCCGCCGCGATGTCGCGTTTTTACCGGGACCGAACCCCCCTTGCTCAGCGACCGGGCCCAAGATAGCGGTTTCCGCGAGCGGAATCGAGCGCAACGGCGATCTTCGAATAGCAAACGCGATTCTGTCTTTAATTTTGCGTTTTAATAACTGTTCCAAAAGGTTCTAGGATGGTCAAGTATAGTCAGGTATCGAGTAGTTTGATTTTTAGAAATAACGATCGCAATTTATCGCTCTTCTAAGGATTAATGACACTTTTGTGCCAATCGGAATGGCTTTCGATCGACGCGAATAGGGGCGCGTTAATGAACATCGTGTAGTTACTATATCGAATTGTAATCCAATGGCAGATTAATCGTGACAAAGGCACCGGCGAGATCTATTTCTGGTTATGCAGTTGCTATTATTACGATCGCATAGACTGTCAGGATCTGACATCAAAGTTAAACAGCAGCCGTTTCCATCGTACAGTTCGATTGATCCACGAGTAACCCGAGCCGCCGTGCATGCAACCGGTACCCACTTCATTCCACGGGATCCTAATTCGCAATGACGTCAGGTCTGTTAATTACCATTCGAACGACCGGAACGATTAACTCGGAGATCGACGTGGATCGGTGAAAAAGTTCGCAGCGGCGAATTCCCGTAAATCGATTCCCGGTGGTGGATCGGTGGATTGAAGCGATATAATTTTTCCATCGGTGCCTCGGTCCTCGATGGCGGAATTATCGCGAAATTAATTAATTATCCGTGTCCGATTCCGAGGGATAATAACAGCTGCGATGATTATCGAGGCAAAAATAGCTCCGGTTGCGGTTCTCTATTGTATCGTAATACTCGTTTATTAATTAGATCGATGTTCCATGCACGTTATAGCGGTCGGGGATCGATCGACGACGGACAAAGCTAATCGAGCATGTTCCAGCGACCCAAATTAATTTCTTGTCGACGCGAGATTCCGTGACTCGCACGACATTTCCAGCCGGAGCAGCCGAGTCTCCTGATCCTCCTGTTACGTTTAATCGAAATCGTAAAATTCGTGGAACGCTCAGGAAAATTGCACCGGGAGTGCAGAAATATTCGCGGATAAACCGGCGAGCCGCGATTTCTTATCGATTTCCTCCCGCGCTTCTTCTTCGCCGCTCTTTTTCCAAGTCCTTTATCTCCTTCTATTTTTCCCGGCAACTTTTTCACCCCCTTTCCCGGACTAAATGCCCCGCGAGATAGAGAGCCACGTGGCTTTTACCGCTCAGACAAAAATCCTTATCGTTTCTCCGCTTATCGCCCGGCCGTTCTACTCTCGAGGAGAACCTCTCGGAGTTTGCACGTTCGTTCGAATCATCTGGATCAGGTTTTACGGTAAACGAAAATTAATAGAGCGTAAAAAACCGGTAATTATATTACGCCTCTCGAGGACGATACGATTCCTCTGCGTAAACTCCTCGTTTTTTATGCGCCGCGTTAAAGCCTCGGATAAGAATTCGATTTGCAGGGTTTTAATCGAATTTTACACCGACCAGGGGAAATTATATCGGGATATTCGATTTCGGGACAAGCAGGGAACGTTATTTGACATTTTCAATGGTTAATTCTGATTTTTTTCGTATTTATTTTTCTCCTACAGTACGAGGCGAAAAGCATTGTTATCGACCGAGCAAATGTTCGCGGGATATCGAGGTTTGGCTGGAAAATTTTAATGGAATTTTAGATACGGGGATTCGTATTGGAACATTCGATTTCGAGGCAGTTAAAGAATCTCGTTTAAAATTTCAAATATACCGATTAATTTCCATTTAGCTTTCTAATTACTTTTCTCGAATCAAAGCGTTAAAAATCACCGTTATCGACCGAGCGAAGATTCCGTGCGACTTGAGAGAAGAATTCGATTTGTAGAATTTGAAAGGGACTTGAAATTCGAGGAAAATAATCCTTTCGAATTTAGTTTCGACGCAATCGAGCGATAATTCGTAACTCGAAGCGCGGTAATCAATTTTCGTTTATTCTCGAGTTTATTTTTCACGTACCACGTTATAAAGCTACGTTACCGACCGAGCGAAAGTTCTGGTAACCTCTGCAGAACTGATCTCGCTGATCTGGTTAATAATAATTTTTTTAAAACCTCCGTAAATTCGCAAGAACGACCGTTGCACTTTATAACGTTCGAAACGGCTCTTCGGGTTTTTCATTCGCAGCGCATTATCTCAATTCGTATCTCGCAATTTTCTAACGAGATAACACCAGTCGTTGCGAATTAACCGCGGTATAATAGCGTTATTTCATACAAATTCCGAAAGCTTTAATAGATGTGCTTGATAATTTCGTTTCAAGCACGGTGTATCGTCGAAAGTTGCCGGAAAGCTGGTAAAGATACCGAAGTTGGTGTGTATAGGTGTGTATAGTAGTAGGTGTGTATAGGTATATCGGGTTCGCAGTATGTAGCAAGCTTATAAAAGTAAATTAAGTTTCCTACTGGAGAAATGCACGGTTTGAAAATTCTCTATCGGATCGGTTAGCGATACTCTAATATTTCTCCAACTATGTTATGAACTAGCGTTATAATATTTCCCGGCTTGTGTGTGACTCAACGTTTTCACACAAAAATTATAAAGTACAACGACGGTGTAAATAAGATTGACGTTTAATTGTATTCGTTTTTTCCTTTATTTATTCAAATTGATCTATTTATTAGTCGAAGGAAATTTCAAGTATGACACTTACAAGCGTTGGGAGTTCCCAGTAAAAACACTCAACTTTTTCACGTAAAAATTATAAAATACGACGGTGTAAATAAGATTAATATTTAATTAATATTTAATGGAATTCGTTTTTCCTTTATTTATTCAAATTGATCTATTTATTAGTCGAAGTAAATTTCAAGTAAGACACTTACAACCGTTAGGAGTTGTCAGTAGAAAAACTCGACTTTTTTATGTAAAAATTATAAAATACGACGGTTTAAATAAAATTGATATTTAATTGAATTCGTTTTTCCTTAATTCATTCAAATTGATCTATTTATTAGTCGAAGTAAATTTCAAGTAAGACACTTACAACCGTTAGGAGTTGTCAGTAGAAAAACTCGACTTTTTTATGTAAAAATTATAAAATACGACGGTTTAAATAAAATTGATATTTAATTGAATTCGTTTTTCCTTAATTCATTCAAATTGATCTATTTATTAGTCGAAGTAAATTTCAAGTAAGACACTTACAACCGTTAGGAGTTGTCAGTAGAAAAACTCGACTTTTTTATGTAAAAATTATAAAATACGACGGTGTAAATAAGATTGACATTTAATTGAATTCGTTTTCCCTTTATTCATTCAAATTGATCTATTTTTTAATCGAAGTAAATTTCAAGCAAGACACTTACAAGCGTTAGGAGTTGCCAGTAACAAAACTCGACTTTTTAACGTAAAAATTATAAAATACGACGGTGTAAATAAGATTGACATTTAATCGAATTCGTGTTTTTCCTATATTTATTCAAATTAATCGAAATAAATTTCAAGTAATACACTTCCAACCGTTAGGACAGTGCCAGTAACAAAATTGGAATATAATTCGTCATTCAAACCTTTAACACCGATTCCCATGTAATATTTAACGCATTACAAACAAAATCGGAATTATACCTAAACAAGATTCCAAAATAGCAAATCCTTTAATCCATTTCTTCGTATCAAGACTGTCGTTCGATCGAAATAATCCATATAAATCCAAATAAGAAATATCTTGACTCGCGCGAAAGAGCAACAAAACAGAACTAAAGAGAAGAAAAAACAAGTCGAATTTCCATTTGAAAAAGTAGCTCGCAGCTTTGAGGTAACGCAATCGTCAGAATCAATGGCGTCATAGTTTAAACTGACAGGAACGGTTGCTGTATCTATTGGGAGCTATTCGTTAGGTTGTCCTTACACGCGAATAAGAGTCCGGATGCGGGAACATTGGGAACGCTGGGGGTGCAATCTGTCTATGTCTCCGACATCGACAGGCTTTCATGGACCCGTGCCATTCCCGTGAGATTTAGAAAGGATATTTTCTTTCGAAAATATGAAAGACAGTTCGCTTATCCAAAGTGTAGTTACAAGTCTCGGCCGAATCTTTCGCCGGCGAGGAAAATCTCCTCGGTCTCCCTGTTTCCTCCCTTATGGAACATCTGTTCGCCATCACGGTCCCGTTCCCTCTGCCGATCAGGCACACGGAAGTCTATTATCGGCGCGTTGCTTAACGCGATAAACGGCTCGGCGGGCAACGTCATTTCGGAAAATGGAAATACGCTTGGCGAATTTTCCAGTCACAGCTGCGTAAACAATGCTGTTTATCGTGCCGATAGGTACTGAATGTATTCCGGTTTATACGCCGTAAAGAGAGCAGAGTCAATCGTAATAAATGCAACGACTGTTTATCTTTCACCTCGATCCACGCGTGAATGGAAGCCGCGACGCCGACTTCCACGTCCCTGTTTCCTCTTTTTACCCAATCGTAGATACCCGTATCGCTTTCGTATGTAGAACAGCTTCGTTTATTCTTGGTGGAGCAATCGGTGATATTAATTCGTGACAGACGTGGAAAATAACCGCGTCGCTTTAATCGTGAGCCGCCACGACGCGATAACAAGCGTCGTCGCGTTGTTTCTTGCGTGTCCACGTTAGAAAGGAACGTCTGATTCTTCCTGGATCATCGCTATCTTGTCGATTCTACGATCCATTCGAGGAGGAAAGAACAAAAGATAGAAAATTATTATATTTTCGATAAGATAGATTATTTTATCGTAAAAGTAGCAAAGAATTAAAAAATGTCTGAGTTGTGCAGGAAAGTATGATACATAGTATGGATTTATTTAATAAATAAACTCAAAATATTCCTAATTCCTTCATTGAGATAGACAAGGATAGAAATTGAAGCGAAATTTATTCAGCACCATCTATGGTTTTAGGCTAGAAGCTGAGGAAAGTAACAGGAACATAGAATACGCGAGGAGGTCGTTTAAAATGGATCTTGCGATAGAGAAGGACAGAAAAAAAGGTTAGAAAAGGATAGAGGCGACGCCGCAGTGAAAAATCACAAGTTACCAAAATTCGACGATTAATTTATTAACTTTTATAGCTTTATCAGAAAGCTGAAGCTTCGTGCAACATTCTTATTCCAAATTTGTACCTAATTCGATGCTAATTAGTTTACTGTTAATAATTATTTAATAGCGTTGGTGATTTGGTAACAATTACGCAAACGATTGTTCGTCCAAAATATTTAATTGTGGTCAAAACTAGAAGTAAAATGTAATCAAAAGTGCTATGAGAAGATGCGCAAGAATATTGTTTTTATAATAAGCACATGAAAGTTGTAAATTAATTGTATAAAAGATAATTATTAATAAATAAACTATTAGGATTTCGGCAAGATTTCGAACTCACCGTGGAATAATTATTTATAGTAAATTAATTATGAAGAAATTAATATCGAAATCTATATTGGAAAGTTCCTCAAGGATCTGGCTTTTCGATGCAATTATAAAAGTTTATAAATTAATTGCAGAAATCGAATAATTTGTGAATTTTCTTCAATAGAATCGATTTATTTGAAAGTATCAGGAATATATAACCAGAATTAGTAAACTGACATCAGCGCCATCTATGATTTTGGAGCGGAACATGAGTTTCTAGTTGAAAATCATAGATGGCGCTGCCAGTTTATTATCATTTAAATACATCGTTTCAACGGAGGAAAATTCACAAATTACTGAATTTCTGCGATTAATTTATGAACTTTTATAACCGCATCGCAAAGCTCAGACCTTATACATCATTCTCATGTAATTTTCGTGCATAATTTGATGCCCATTGATTTTTTATTAATAATTATTTGAATTCGGGCGTATTTGATGACAACGAACGTGATGATTTTTCGGGAAAATATTTAATAATTAACTAAATGAGATGTAATATACGAACAAGAATGTTACGTGTACGTGCGTACAGATATTATTTTCGTAATATGTGCATTTAATTCGTATATTAACTGCATAAAAGATAGGAATAAATGACAAAGTATAAGTAACTTCGGTATCACTTCCAATCTACTATGCAATAATTATGTGATATTCAATTAATTACCTAGTAATAATTAAAATCAAGTAATTTACAGAAAGAAAAATCGTTTGGAAATTGATTTTTCTTTGGAAAATGATACCAAGCTAAGAGCTACGCACAAAATTTAAGTTATTTCCCATCTAGTAAGTTTTCAATGTTTCCTGTGAAAGTTGAAAATAAAGAGGGGGTATTATCTATCACAATTATAGGTAAATTAAGACGAATCAAGGGAAGTAAGGAGAAGAAGGTAAGTAAAGAAGAGAAGCTAGGTAAAGAAGAAAAGGTAAGTAAGGAAAAGAAAGGCAATATCTATCAAAGTTAAATTTAGATTAAGAAGAATCAAGAGAAGTAAGGAAGGAAAGGTAAGTAAAGAAGAGAAGGTAAGTAAGAAGAAGAGGTAAGTAAGGAAAGAAAGATAAGAAAAAGAGTTAAAATGGAGTTGAAGAGTTGAAAGGCTGCGAAAGTATAATATGAGGAATTCTTGGAATCGAAGAGAATTCCTGGAAATGACGTTATTTCCAAGAATTGTGGAGAATTCCTTGAAATGACGTCATTTCTGACAAGTGTCTCGTTGATAGACCTCCTCATATGTTATGTATTCCTGATACAAAGTTACAAAATCGGCTGAAAATTTTACGTCGAAGTCGCAAAAGTATTGTCCGAGAGACTTCTTGCAAATGACTTCATTTCTCGGAAGTGTCTCCTGTTATGTTATGTTATCCTGATACCATGTCACAAAATCGGCTGAAAATTGCCGTTAAGTATTGGCCGAGAGATACCTCCTCGCGTATTAAGATACAAAATTGCAAAATTGGCCAAAAATTTCCTTGTAAAGTATCTGTATCAGGAACACATAACATGTGAGGAGGTATCACGCTGACCTCTTCCAAGAAATGACGTCATTTCCAATAATTTTTCTCATTTCCAAGCAAAGACGCGTTTTCCAAGCACTCTCCGGGAAAATTACTTTTGCTTCCTCGACGTGAAATTTTCGACCGATTTTGTATCAGGAGAACATAACAT
>NIJG01000068.1:657130-668041 GCA_002201625.1 Euglossa dilemma
TGAGCAATCTCGATTACCGATTCGCGTTGATGAAAATAAGCTTTCACCTATAAGAAAAATAAGGAAAGAAAATAAGAATCACCTATAAGAAAAATAAGGAAAGAAAATAAGAATCACCTATAAGAAAAATACGGAAAGAAAATAAGAATTACCTATTGGATATTACGAATTAAGAAAGTTAAGTCGTCAACTTCGATGACCAATTATAATTATTCAGAGGCACGAATAATTATAATTATAAACATTGATAAACTCGGGATACTCTCGTCTAATTTACAAGAAACCGATGAACCTGCTAACTTTCTTACTTTTTACCTAATACTTTAACAAAGATCGTACGTTTATAAAAGAACTCGCATTTTTCAAGGACTCAGAGCAATCTCGATTACCGATTCGCGTTGAAAAATATAAGCTCCTCGAGAATCACCTATTGGATATTATGAATTAAGATATTTAAGTCGTCAACTTCGATGACCAATTATAATTATTCAGAAGCACGAATAATAAAAATTATAGACATTGATAAACTCGGGATACTCTCGTCTAATTTACAAGAAACCGCTGAACCTTCTAACTTTCTTACTTTTTACCTAATACTTCGACAAAGATCACACGTTTATAAAAGAACTCGCATTTTTCGAGGACTCTGAACAATCTCGGTAATCTATTCGCGTTGAAGAAAATAAGCTCTTCGAGAATCACCTATTGGATATTACGAATTAAGAAAGTTAAGTCGTCAACTGTTGCGCTCCGCCTTAATTCCATCGCAACTTCTTAGATAAAAAGCAGAGAAAGGATAGGCTAAGGACGGTTGATTGTGGTTCTCGAGCTATAGTTCGGCTGGCCTTGTTCGTTACCGGTCTAAACAGAGATTCCAGCGGGACGAGGAGGCTGCGAATCCGAATGCTAGACCCGGGAACGGAGAAAGAAGCTTAAGAACGTTAGTTCTTACGTAATCATGGCCCCGGCGTTGTCTGATCCCGGGGCTTTGAAGTTTCTGCCGCCTCTCTGTCGAGAATTGGTCTTAATGGGTGAATCATTAACGAGGAAGGTAAATGACGGTCCGTGATATTAAAGTTAGGCAGACATTAAAGTCGACTTGTTCGTCGTTATTCCTATATAAGATGAAAGGAAGCGGGTCCCCTGCTACGGCTGTCGGATAGAGAAGATGTTCCAAGTTTACCGTTACTACGGTCGTTGTTATTACCGTCTTGTGACACTAGAACGGGTGAGAAATTGAGTGTCTTAATCATTACGCTCTATACTGCGAAACGTGCGTCGAGAAGGGCTTGACTTCCGTTTCTCTACCCAGGCGAACTTGCTACTCGCGGCGATATTTACATCCGCGTTTTCTATTTTCTCAGACGTCGACTCCCGCGCGAATTCTAGTTTCTAATTAACACTTTGACTGCCACGTCGAAATCATATGTTTCGCCCAGGAAGCCACGGAATTGTTTTTATCCCTTTACACTCGACTATTTTTTGGCTACAGAAGAGTAGGAATTTACAAATTCTCTGCAATAAAATTGATAATTTCTTCCAGTGGTAAATAAAGAATCGTGTAATAATCGACACGTAAAATTATTTGCTCTCGATATCTCGAGTATTGTTATATTATATTAAACTTATTAAGATAATAACTTATTAAGTTAAACTTCATATATTAATTAATACGGATCCTCAAAATTTTATGGCGATTAACAGCATATAATGACAAAATAATAACGAATTGATGTTAGAAGATAATATTTTTATCAAATGGTGCGTTTCTTTTACTAGTAGTCACAGGTGATCACTGTGGCGCCTTAGTAACGGTTGATAAGGTTTTTTGCAATTGTAAAAAGTTGAAAGACTCCATGATCACCATGGCGTCAAGGGAGAAACCGTTGCCGGTCATATATAACCAACATAGCAGTCAAATTTTTACACATGGCTGCAGTTACTTCAGCCATTAACACGTTGGATGCCACGCCAATTTTACAGGGATTGTTCGTAGCGTCACGATGAATTTTCTATTATGCGATACATATAATGATGAAATATTCTCTTCAATAGACAAGTTACAGTGTATAAGTGTTAATGTATAACATGTTTGACATGTTAATTGCGACGGGGGTCACTGGAGACCCTCGTGGTGGTGGATTGCGATTAAATTATAAGTATTGTCATTTTTTAAAATCATATATATTTCTATCATTCTGGACGTGCCGGTCACCGGTGGCCCCCATGGCGTCATTGCCAAGTTGAGTGCCGGTTACCGGTGACCCCCGTGTTAACCCCTTAACCTACAACGACAGACAAACGTAAATATTACGGGCACAGCTCGTGTACGATGATCGGGCCAAAAGTGAATATTACATGGAATATCTGTGGAATATTTGATATGTTATTACAGCCTGACGCAATAATTGTGGTAGACGCAAGTACTACAAAAAGTTTATTTATACAAAAATCAGTAATACGAAATTCATAATCGGCAATGGTGTGATACAATTCAAAACATTCTGGTAGATGTAAAGGAACTTTGCACTTCTTACACTCCCACGTTGTTTCTTTACGTTTTTTATTTTTTTGACAAACTCTACAACGTTTCGACAGTCTTAATTTAGTGGGTGTTGGATCAATGTGCTTTGGAAAATGAGCCCAATGCTTCGCGTACAGTCTCTCTGGCGCATCTGCGGAAGATAATACGCCTGGTTCTCTATAAATCGGTTTTGGCATATTCTTCAGTTAGAGATTCGGCTATGTTGATCCTATAGTCAACATAACATTGTTTCTTCCTGTTATTTATTTTTCTCCATAAAATGTAAGAGTTAAAAAGTCCAATATCGAACAGATAAGAAAAAATTTTTTTATATCCTTTCATGTATTTCCTCATTACTAGAAAACATGCTAATATTTGGTTTACGATGGGCTCGATCAGCGTATTACGCGAGTCGTGCGAATGTCTCGAAGGCTGGGCGAGCTTGTATACGATTTCGGCTGGAAATTTTCGAATATAAATCGTAAGTTAAGGGGTTAAATATCGACACAGTTTCGCGAAATTTTACCCTGCGCGTCTCGAACGTTTCTATCGGTATACGTTTCCCTCTGTTTCGAGTTAAACAAACTTAATTCGAGACACAAACGTCGTACACGCTCCTTGCACGCTGAATCTTTTCACGAAGCTTACGTGCCCCGGTAACGATCGAAGGCTATACGATTTCTGCCGGAAATTTTCGAGTCTAAATCGTAGGTTAAGGTGTTAAAGCTCGAGCGATGGAACTCTTTGACGATCCGAACGCTTCGATTCCTCCGAATTTCCTCTTCGACCCTTCTGACCCTAACAGAATTCTAATCGCACGGGATTAAGATCACTGAAAATTTCTCCCTTCGTCCGGATCGACGAACCGCGCACAGTTTTCCTCTCGGCTTTTCCAAAGCAACTGTTTCATCGGAATCGATTGGATTTACCCGCGGACGGGAAAGGTCGCATCGTCGAGAGAGTCTCGAGAGCCACTCGATCGAGGACGCTGCAGGAAATCTCGGTATCCACAAAAATCTCCCTTCCCTTGCAAATCGCCACTTGCACGGGCCAACGGCCATCGGTGGCAAAGGTTAGGAAATCGTAGGATATTTCTGCGCCACTTTGCATCTGCTTATGCCTCGAGTCTGTGTCTTTCGCACGGTCCGATTCAGGCGTCCCCGGAAATATCTTTCGAATGCATCCACGCTTTCGACGCTTTCCTCGTCTTCGACGAGAAAACGATACCATGGACCGTTAACGGAACAAGGAGACACCGGGAAGATTCGTATTCTCTATGTTAACGTAGAAACGTAAAGTACAGCCGACGCTGGAAGAACCTCCCTAACTTTAAACGTGAAACGAAACGCACCCTGTTTTACTCTTTGCGTCTTTTTTTTTTCTTTTTCCAACGTCGAGGACACGGTTAGAAAACGGAAAAGCAACCCGTTCGAAGCACGTGACCTATCGTCGTAGAAAAACTCAGTGGAAAAGATCTCGTCTCTGCGAGTAAACATTTAGCCGAGAGCAAACATCGGAATGAATCACGGAGGAATCGATAAAAAGCGATTGATTCGACTCGTGCTACTTAGGAACTAACCGGGTCTCGCGGGAGCAGAGAGGAGCGGAAGGGATGAAACAGGGTGGAAGGAAGGAAGGAGAAGCATCGCGTACACACCGGAAGCTGTGCCTGATCCCCGGCGACGAATAAGAACTTCCATCACGGGACAGGAATATTCGTTAATCTTTATCACGCGTTTGGGCTACTTTCCGGCCCGAAGAATTCATCTCGGCCACTTGCCTTGCCTCTTCAATTTGCATCGTCTTTATCCTAACTTCCGGCCGCGTAATATTATCTAGCAGCCTGCCTTGCTAAACTTTTTATACGTTTACGAGATTAAACTTTGGCCCCGTGGGTACAAGGAGCTGGCTCTCCACCCCCGTACGTACTTTCTTTCTATTCCCGTACACCCCCTCGGCCAACCCCGCGTGTCACCGTCGCCCCGCACCGGCACAAGCGTAGTTTTCACGTAGTTGGTTACCCGAACGAGGCGCTTAGTATAAGTACGACAGAGGAAATTCTCCAACCGGGAAGCAGTTCTCTAATACCGGCTATGATAGGCGCCGCGCCGGAAGTAATGCAATTTTTCCAAGCGATCTCGCGGGGGATTCAATTAGTTTCGCATAGTGACGTTCACCTGTTGCATTTCTAATTAATCGCGGTGATATCTTCGCGCCCGACTCGCGTGTAACTTTACGACCATCTTCCGGAAGTTCGGCCGAATTTTCCGATGAGAATTTTCAAGAATTTTAAGAAGACACCGGGGGTGTAGATGCGAGATTAGCGACGCGTTCGGGGAAACGGAAGAACCGTCGTTTCTGATATCGCGAAGGTGTCGTTCGGAGGAATTGTCCCGAGATCCGAGAGTTTAAAAGGGTATTTTTATGGTTTAGTGCCGAGGTTTAAAAACTTCCTTTCTTTTTAGAGGCCCGGTATCGTCACTTCCGCCCGGTCTTTACAGAATCACTTCGTTTTATGGCAGTTCGCCTGTTTGCTGGGTTAAACTTCTGCTAGTTGCTTGGAGAAATGACTGGTTCCACTCGAGTTTCGTTTGTTATTCTTTTTTAAAGCGAGATACGAGTTTGGGAATCGGTTATCCTCGGCGTTGGCCCAGTAGAAGAAAAATTGGGAAATTTTATGTTATAACGTTTCTATACCAAAACATTCGTCTCTATTCATCTCGTGATCGAATGGAAAGTAACCGGGAATTTTCGTAGCGAGAAAAAGGAAAAAATGGGACGATAGAGGGCGTACTTTGGAAATTAGCAGATCTTCCGAAAAACCTCGGTTCTGGATTGCCGAACAGCGAGCAATTTCCTCGGTGCTTTTTCCTTTATTTTTTCCCTCTGGTTCTTTAACCGAGATCGTTCCGCCGCGACGATTTCAGTGAAAATTTCCGTTCCACCGGCGGAACCGAAGAGCTGAAAATTATACGAGGGGTCTCGTTTAAATTCACTCGCGTCGGGGGTGGCGGCGGTCCCCAGCCGGCGGCTCGAAAGTCTCGTAGCGGAGAAAAACGGCCGAGGGAGAGATGCCTTCTCGTAGCTAACCTAATTCCGGAGATAAATGCTAAGTAGAGGCAGAGATTTCTGAGATACGGGGGTTGGGGACGGCAGGCCTCGAGGACGCCAGCCAAGCTCGAGGATGTCTGCCCCTCTCGAGTTTCACGCCCGCCGAATTTCCTCGTGCATACATCGACGCTGGATGCGCCTTTCCGCGCGTTCACGCGAGCGGATCACGGCGAAGAAACGCCGCTGGAAAACACGAGGGCGCGCCTCGCGACTCGCGACGGTTTCTTCCGCTCCACGACGCCCGTTTCGTCGCCGAGGTATTGTCCTTAATTTCTCACTCGAGCTGTCGACTCGCGTTTCGCCTCGCTGCAAAGCGATCCGACGCGGAAGCACGGCTGCACGCGCGCGTTTAACCCGCGAAATCGTGCCTCCCATTTTTCCGCCCGACCTTTCCGCATCCCTCGTCGCTTCACGGCCAGTGTTACGCTCTAGCGTAATCGCCGTGATTTTTCCGGGGATGCACTCCGCGTTTAGATACTCTTCAAACGCGAAGAATTTTTTTTTTACAATCCTCCGAGATATTACAGTGTATCTAAGCATATTTTCGTCGCGATTGAGAAATTCCGAAGTAATTATATTTTATTTTCATTCGATCTAAAACTGGAAATTTGGTTTATCATCCTCGGTTTCCGAAAATTGCGAGTCTTTTTTGGAAAGGTACGGTTTTTGGTTACAATAAAGTATTACGTAAAAAGTAAGAAGGTTAGGAGATTCATTGTTGTCTTACAAGTCAGGTGACTGACCATAATTATAATTATTTGTGTTTCCGAATAACTGTAATTGGTTATCATAGTTTAAAAATAATTTTCTAAGGAAAAAGGAGTTCTATTAAATCGAAAGAAAATCTTGGATGATGTATACACGTTTTGCCTCATTGCGTGAACCTCTAGTGCCGACAGTGCTGTAGCTACGCGCAATTTAGGTACCAAGTGCAATGGAGTTGATATAACAGTGTACAGGTAAAAGGAATATTATAAATAAGTACAAAGGGAATATTGAAAATTTACGAGAGATAGGAAACACCTTGATCTACTGATATCAAACCGACAAATGAATCGAGCATCGATGCGACGTCCTTTATATAGTCTCCGATCGGTCGAAGCTCGACGAAAATTTCTATTAATTATTATTTTCCCGCTGTAAATTCGATAATTTATTAATTTTCTCATTTCTTATAAATTTACGTTGAGAACAATTTCTCCTTAACGATAAATTTGATAATTTATACATATTTTATATTTTTTAATTATATTTTAGAGTTTTAAATTACATTCGCACCTCTATAAGCTAACTTTCTACGATACGTATATCTACGTGAAAATATTTTTATTTCCTCTATATTTTCGGCTGAAACGATGTAACACGCTGGAAGACTCACTATGATCTACGATAAACATTGTATATTCTTACCTAACTCGTAAGAAACCGGTACAAATCTTTCGAAAACCACCGAACGAATATTGCAAATTAGAGAAAAAGTTAGGACTCGTTGGACAGTGTTACCGAGAACGATACAATCCGGATTCGTTGCGCGAATATTTAGCACCCGTGTCCTCGACTCGATCCTTGTCCTCGTAACTCCGTGTAGGCGTTAAAAGCGAATAAAAGTGATTTAGTCGGGTATAAATCGAGGATGACGTAAAGTAGCGGAGTGAAAGTTCGGTGGTATAACGATTGGTCTGACCGCAAGCATCTCGATACCACTTGCTATGCTCGCCGAGATGTACTTTCCGGTTGTTCTTTCGCAAGCAGAGACCTGGCTTTGATAAAAAGCTGCTAGATCCGAGAGCGAAACACACGATAGTTGTTAGAGTGCATTTTCTAAGGTGACGTCAGAGTGCGGTAAGAAAGAGCCACTTATCCTGCGGTCTCGAGAGTTTGGTTGCCGAAGCGAGGCTGGCAAGAAAATGAAAAATGAAAACGGGCAGGAAACACGGGATAAAGGATGCACGTTTTGCTCTCTACTTATTGTTCCTGCGCAGTCAACTCGTCGGCAAAGAATCTCTAGATCAATCATTAATAGACGGAACTCTCGCAGACGTAACGCGTTGTCGTGCAAGTACACTTGTGATTCGTCTAAATCTAGTTCAAATCAATTCTCTCTTCCCTTCGATTGTTGTCTGCGTGTTCATATACGAAGGAGCGAGAATATTTAGACCGATTATTATTGATATTAGAATCGAGCGGAAGTTTAGACGAAGATTATGCGAGGAAGACGGAATGCATGCATCGTGCGAATGAACGAAAGATAGTTGAACGATGAATATCAGTATTTTACGTCAGTGTGCATCACCGGTGGAGCACACGTGTTTGTTCCGTGAGGCGGCGTGCATCACGGTGGGTCACGCTTGTATTTCACAAAATAGGTAGTACAGAATAGGTTTCTTTTTCGATTCTCAACATTATAAACAGATATTCAATATTAAAAACATAACAATTCGATATTATAAACATAACACAATTATTTAATTCTTTATCTAATTTTTCAAAACATGTTGGGCAGAGTGCCGGTTAGACCTTACATCGGTTATGAAAACAGACCTCTGCTGTTTGAGAAAAATGGAATAAAGTATTCCAAAATTAGGGCCAAAACTGGTCCCGTCAGGTTTACTTAACATTTACAGGTATATGCAAATTGATATTGGAAAACTATAGTATATCAATGTATTAGTCGAAGTCCACGGAATTTACTGAATCCAACGGGAATCGTATCGTTTAGTAGTTTTGTTATAAATGGAGGTGAAATTTGAAAAATTGCGATTTTCAAAATCGATTTCCTCGAAAACTGAGGGTAATAAACAAAAACTGATTTCAGATTCGGTTTTAGCTCGTCGAGATCTATGAACATCACCTAGTGGATATTATCGCGCAAAAATCGTGTTGAACAACGTAATCTAATACTACGCCGCCATACGGAGCAGACAGTGAATTCGAGCGCCGGCGTCAACGTGTTAATCTCTGCGTTACTCGTAATAAATATATTTTAGAATCTAACACCATTTTCTCTTGTTAATCCGTATCTCTTACTATACCAGATTCCGAAGAATCGAGAAACTATTTCCAGTTTTCTTCGCGTAGAAATCACCTGGCGTTCGATACATCTTCTAAAAACAGTCACCAGGCGAAAATCGTTCCTTTTGCTTCATCCTCAACCCCTCTAGGAGCGATACAGTCCATCTTCCTCGATAATACGCGTCGCGGTGCGCATGCGTCACGCTCTGGTTTTTTTTTCTTCCTCTCCGTCTCTTCCTTTTTTATCGCGAAAAACTCTATCTCGTCGAGCGTTTTCTTTTTTTTTCCCTCTTCCTTTTCCCTCTCCTCTCTCTCCCTTTCTCTCGCTCTCCATCTCTGCCCGCTTCATCGCTGCTGGCTCGTTCGAGCAGTATTTCAGCGACGGTGCGCGACAGCCTATTGTTCTCCCGCACTGGTCAATCATCCAGTAGTTTGCGGGCCGGCTATACAGGTGGAAACACACGCACTTCCGTGGGCGTATATTATACATATAAATGATGCATGCGCGGAGCGGAGGGATGCACGCACGCGCACGCATATGCATACGCGGCCGCCTATATTATTCCGTCGGCTAACAAAAGCGGCGGTGGCACCGCATTTATCTGGCCAACCGTGAACGCAAATTTAGTTGCGGCCATCGCGGTGGACCGATAAATTCTTTCACCGCGACACGCCGCCCGCTACACGCAAGTGGAATCGACGTACCCGTGTACGCGATTAAACGATTAAAAAAAAAGAACGGGGAAAATACAGGTATGGAGAGAAAGACAGAGACAGAGAGTGAGAGAGAGGAGATGACATCGCGACGAGGATGAGAGTACCGATGCTCAGGGTTGAAAAGGTTTGTTCGTAACAAGGAAACGAGGAGATGAGAAATCTTACAGATATCTTGGATCTCGTCGGAACGTATTAATCGTGCTAATCGCTATAAATGGCAATTCATCTTTCCATTTTTTACTTAACACTTTGCCGTCCATTGTCACGCTAGCGTGATTTTTGCTCGCCAACCGTTATCGGCCGCTATCACGTACGCGTGATTTTTTTTTATCCGACGGTGATGCTTAATTTCCATGTTCGTATAGGGAAATACATTGTTGCAGAGCAATGTTTAACACTAGATTTACGGGACCCGTGAATTTGACGGATGGGTTGCTTCAATTATACGATATTAACTTATATTAAGTCTGTTAACACTAGATTTACGGTACCCGTCAATTTGACGGGTGAGTTGCATCAATTATACAATTTTAATAGATTTAATCAATTTATATTAAGTTTGTTAATATCGTAATTGTTTTTAAATATAACTCATGGTCTTATTTTTTAAGAAAATACGTAGTTTTCTTTGCCGGTAAATCTGACTGGTCTCCATAAAGATAAGTACTCAAAAACGTTCGTAAACCTAGTGTTAATATTGCGATTGTTTTTAAATTAAAGCCATCGTTTGTTTTTTTAAGAAAATATGTGATTTTCTTTACCCTAAATTTGACGGGTGTCCGTAAAAAAAGGTATACAAAAGACCCCCGTAAACCTAGTGTTAACGAATAGGGAACTGTGGTTTCAACTGTTTTACCCTCCCAATTTACTAGATCGTGTTTCATTGAAATCTTTATATACTTTGCTTATGTTGCGAACGATTGCATAAATACCATCGTTGGAGAGCAATAGAACTTGCGTGAATCTCACCGGCGGCGGCGCAATGGCGATTCGAGAAATGTGCGGCAGGCAAAATGTTAACCACTTGCGCTGGTAAAAAATTCACCGACGCGTGTACCAGAACGGTACAGTGTAACTTGCTGGGAGTTACGCAGTGTTTTATGCTTCAGAGAAATCGCAAAGAGATTTATATTTTCTAAACTAATTTATTGTCCACCTTGGAGTTTTTATAGTTTTTTGAAGGGAACATAGAGCAATAATTCCACCTGACGTGCCACGCACGTCGTTTTTGTTTCTGTAACAATCGCATGACGACGTACATACCACGTCGTTGGCGATTCTGTGACAAACGCATTACGACGTGCGTGGCACGTTTTTCCAGCACAAGTGATTAAACTGTGTTGTAGAATTGCTGAAAATAAAAATCTACAAGTCAACGATGTTGGAGTGATCTCTATTCCCTACGTCATTTTTTTTTCTTACCTGAGTAGCTTAATACTTTGACTGCCATAGTGGTCACATATGACCGGCAACGGTTTCTCCCGTGACGCCACGGTGGTCATGGGTGAACGGAGCCTTTCAACTTTTTACAATTGTAAAAAACTAAA
>NIJG01000068.1:668875-701985 GCA_002201625.1 Euglossa dilemma
GAAAATCGAGAGTTAGCGTATTTGAATATGGCCGATGTGCCCTATCGAACAATTAAAATTTTTTATTAGAACAATAAAGAATAACAAAATGTTAGAATAAATTTCGCATCTAACGGTGCACTTTGTTAAAGCACTCCAAACATAACACTAATACAATCCGGACAATAAGTGGCCACCTTTTTGGTCTTATTTTTAGCAATTTTTCACCCAAAAAGTTTGGAATTTTTTTTGTAACAAAATTTTCGTTCCAGATACGCTCGTCTTTCTTTTTTTTTCAATTCGTGCCGTAATCTTCGTCAAACCGTTACTAAGGCCACCACCAGTAAGAGAAACGCACCATTTGATAAAAATATTGCCTTCTAACATCAATTCATTATTATTTTGCCACTATATGCTTTGAATAATAAAAATAATGCCGTCGTGTCCAATCCCGTTTCTCTAATCCCGCCAGCAGACTTTCCCGAGTAAATTTTCATTGACCACGTATATCCTTCGCTTGAGTATAATTTAAATAATTTAATTCCGTACTTATGTGATTTATTCGGTATACACTGTTTGAAAATGAATCCTCCGCGTCATGGAATCAACGATTCGTCGATGACAATGTTTATCCCAGGCGTGAACGTTTCTTGATATTTTTTCTGAAGTTTATCAAAAAGCTGAAGTATTTTTCCAAATCGATTTTCAGGGACAGTAGACTTATTATCAGCAAAATGAACGTTTCTAAATAGTAACTGAAGACTGTTTTGTGACATAATAGTATAGGAATATTATGTAATAGGCTTTTCGACCAATAATTAGATACAGGGTTTGCTTTTACTGTTGGAAAATCGTGGAGAAAGAATAATAGCTTCCTTCGAACCGATAAGGAAGAGAATCGAAGTCATTCCGATGATATAGAGCTCGAACTTTAGTCTGAAGAGTGGTAAAAACACTGAACGTGTTAAAATTTATTTCATTATAAGCTTTGATCAAGCTGTCAATGTGAAAATACGCGTTGAAATTCGACAGAAGCGTCGACATTCCGCAAGCTGCGGAATTTTTAACGAAACGTTTAAAGTCGTTTAGGCCGTGGCGGGTTAATTGCCAAATGGCTATTAACCACTGTAATACGGGCTCGAAGGAGTCGCGTACAGGGGATTAACGAGGACCGTCAATCAGCCGCGCCAACCCTCCATAAACCTATAAACGCGAGCTCGCCGCGAACGTTACTCCGGACATCCCTCGATATCCGTTATCCAAAATTCCCGCGCGTTAATCCAGCATACACCGCGACGAGTTTCGTCTCTCCGACTTCGGCAAGTTTTCGAAATTTCGCAGCGGAAGAAAGAAATGCCGATGGTCGAAAGTCGCGAGCAGACACGGCTGAATTTTTCATCGACGATCTCCTATTCGGAGCGACGCGGATTACGACGGCGCCGCCTTCTCGCGGTAATAACTTTTTTAAAAGGTTTTCATGCCTGAAAATTCGTTTCACGGCCAGTCACCGGCGGGTGAACATTAAAAATGGAGCGATACTCGCCAGCCGGCGGCGAGGTTTAGAGCGACAACTTCCAGCTCCGCGGATTAATATCGATGCGTCCTTTCTTTCTTTTATACCGTTTCGCGTCTCATCCGAGAAACGCTTCTTTACGGATTTATATCTAGTCTTCCGTAGGTAATGCTATTTTATTTTACCCTCTCTCCCCTTCCTCTTCCTTTTTTCCCGAAACGAGAATTCGTATTTGATCCATTTTCCATTTTATTCCCTCTATCTTTTTCTCCGTCTCTTTTCACGGAGAAACGTCCCGTTGAACGTAACGTACCGTAGAGTTCGGTCACACGGTGGCGCGGTCCTCCTGTTTAAATACATATCTTTCTTGCACGGCCACCAAAGAAGGGCTTGGAATTTGCATAATAGTTGGGAATTTGCATAATGGAAAAGAATGTATAATAGAGAGTCGCGCGAGCACGTGTGCATTTAGGACGGACCGGCTGCCTGCCGGGAGGAGACCGTCTCTGATGATAATGAAGCTAACCGAAACTACGTCGTTTAATTAATTAATAATGCTAACGTAATTTTGAAAAAAGGACGCGGCCAAAGTGGAAGATCGGTCGAAACGTGAATCGTCTTAACGGGCCAACGCTTTAGACAATTGAAATAGAAATTGTTTCTCGCGTTGCTTAAATCCTTTTTATCTTTAAAACCTTCCTTTTCGAAACTTTGTTCACCGATTGTCTTCGAAAACTATCCTTTCGACTAAAGATCCCTGAAAAAGATCGAATATTTCCTCGCACGCGGATACCTTTTTCGAAAGCAGATTTATTTCGCGTCTCCACGCGAAGATGAAAACAAAGTGAAACGACGTCGCGCGCAAGATTCGCGGATTTTTCGTTCCTTTTTCGTTTCTTTTTCCAGCGAAACCGCCCAAAGCGTAACGAAATGTTTGTCCCGGTCCGAGGCTTGTATTTATTTGTTGCTCCACCGCTGGAAGTTATTTCGTGGATCGTTGGCTCGTGTACGGATCGATGTTGCCTCCAAGATGTTGTTCGAGCGCCACCGGAAACTATGCTCGGAAATGTCGGGCTGGTTGATTAGTGATCGTATTTTGGCCATGGTACCCGGTGCACGAGGCCGCGGATGTTACGCGCTCGCGTGTGCGTGCGTCTCTTTACGCACACGCGTGAATCGAACACGAACTCGCGTCTCTCCTCTCGGTTCTCCGTCTTCGCCGCGAAGTCGGTGCGGGATTTAAGGGAGGAAGGTAGTATATTTGTCTGCCAGGTACCGCCCATCTCGTTTATGCGCTCTGCCTGACTCAGCAAGCCCATAAAAGCCCTTCTTATTCGCGAAAAACGATTTCTCGCGAGGGATCTTGTTTGCTGCCAATATTATTCCTATCAAATCTCCCCGACGGCTGTCTACGGGAGATTCGCCGTTGCGGTTTAAGACGTGTCGCGCTATCGAGACAGTTCCGAATGCGATCTCTTACGCTTTTCCTCGGGTACCACTCGCGGAGCTTATAATTTCGGATAAAGACCTCGTAGATTTATTTCCATTCGAGGTTTACACTCGCGATTAATTCCTACGTCGAGATAGTAGCGTATTTTTTAACAAATTTCGGAAAGTTTTGCGATGTAACTTATCGCGAGACGAACGCTAAATATTTTTATTTATCGATGATTAATTCTTTCAGGAAAGAACGGAAGGAACTCGCTATGCTTATAATTTCTAGTTTCGGAAGATTTCATAGATTTACTCCGATTTGAGGTTTACACTCGCGATTAATTCCTACGTCGAGATAGTAGCGTATTTTTTAACAAATTTCGGAAGCTTTTGCGTTGTAACGTATCGCGAGACGAAACCTAAATATTTTCATTTATCGATAGTAAATTATTTTAGGGGAGAAGGAAAGTAGCACTCGCTATGTTTATAATTTCTAATTTCGTAAGACCTTGTAGATTTATTCTGATTCGAGGTTTGCACTCGCGATTAATTTCTTCGTCGAGATAGTAATCTATTTTTTAACAAATTTCGGAAGCTTTTGCGTTGTAACGCATCGCACGACGAACCCTAAATATTTTTATTTATCGATAATAAATTCTTTCAGGGTAGAGTGGAAGTAACACTCGCTATGCTTATAATTTCTAATTTTGTAAGATTCCAATTCGAGGTTTACACTCGCGATTAATTCCTTCGTCGAGATAGTAGCTTATTTTTGAACAAATTTCGGAACCTTTTGCGTTGTAACGTATCGCGAGACAAACCCTAAATATTTTTATTCATCGATGATAGATCAAGCTGAACTTTGGCAGTCTTTCAGAGAAGGAACTCGCGGATTAATTTACAATTACAAACGACAGATTCTCGCGTCCCGAACTCGAAGAACGACGCGAGTAAAGCGCGTGTATGCATGCACTCGTATTTTCGTATTCGTGGAGAACCGCGGGTTGGGACAATTACGGAAGGAAAGCAGACGGAAGTCGAGTGACAGCGGCGTGCGAGGGCGTACAGCTGACAGGGTGGCGATAACCTATTGCAAAAAGCTCGAACCGGCGCTCCCGTCCGACTACTTTAACGTAATCCCGCGACGCCGGCGAAAAAATAATATTATTCGAGGAGGGCGGGCCAAAGTTGTCCGTGGCCATGGGAAAGTTAGCACGCGCCGTGACAAAGTTACTTTCGCATTATCCTTTGTCCGCCGTCGCAGTTCCTGTCCACCGCGTGGAAGAAGTTTCGCCGATAAAGAAGCTCGTGCTGTTCCTTCCACGAGTGTCCGGGATAACGCAGAGCGTGTTCTTAATAACACCGTCCCCCGTTGCTTTTATGAAGCCGCCTGTAAGTCTGCCGTACACTTTCCACTTTTATCGGCCACTCGTTTATACGCCTGACGCCCGGTCCGCGCCGCTAACACGCGCTGATACGTGTCCGGAAAGATGTAGCCACCGTGCCGTGCATTTCCACCGGTGCTTTCCACTCGGGGAACTCGGCCGATCGTGCGCGACCACGCGTACTTCGCCTTCTAATCGAACGATCCACGATTCTTCCGCACCGCGAGTTACTTTAGTTCCTTTTGGTTCCCTTTAGTTCCCTTTGGTTCTCTTTGGTTCCCTTTGGTTCCTTTTGGTTCTCTCTGGTTCCCTTCTCGGGTCGAAAAGTCCGAAAGCTTCCTCGATGCTCTACGACGCGGTGATCGTGTCATCGAAGAAAGCAAACGAATGTCGTCGAGGTCACGACCATTGCGGATCATAGTCACGTCGAGGTCGCACGGTTATCGACGTCACGGTCTTTTGTGGGTCAGTCAGGGACGTCTGAAGGCCGTTTAAAGTAGCAGAACGGTCACTCGAGGCGATGGAGGTCGCGCAGCTGGCGATTAAGGCCGTTCCAAGTTCGCGTTGTCCGGGTCGCGGATGATTTTTAATCTCGGTGTTTCGAACGTCTTTGATAAATTAACAGTTACGTAACCGGTTGGATAGAATGAGCCGCGCTTTCCGCGGAGTTGCGAGCAGGTATCGCTTTGGCAAGCTCTTAACGATGCTGAACGTTCGCCGACCAAGCGAGCAGTTGAACCCGACTTTAAGCATTTATCGAAGGTATCGTGCATCGCCAATTACGAGGCAAGTTTGCGCCTCGGAACGCGTACTACGTAGCAATGAACACGAGCCGAGAGCCAGGTGATCAATCACCGGTGCAAGTTTCCCGGTGAAAGCTAGCGGGTAGACAACGAGCCGAAACGAAGCGGAAATAGAGTAAGAAGGGAAACCGCGGCCGCAACTCGGGGGGCCAGGGAGTTCGGCTAAAATGCGGCAAAAGCTCGTAATGCCGTAGCGCGTGGGTCGGAACGCGGCCGGAAGTAGCTGCGATTGGTTATAAGCCAGTGGTAAACTCGGGCCCGAAGAGTCGACGTTAATTGGACCGTCTTGACAACTTTCATTCATCCCCTAACGAGCTACACCCGCCTCCGCCCGTATTACCAAGGTTATCCCTTCCGGTGCTCGTAAATTCGAGCCCGGCCGACGATCCGCGCGCGCCGGCGAGCGTATCGAACCGGTACACGTATCGTAGTTTGTCGTTCGAATTATCAAAGGCCGCTCGTTTGCGTCAGCGATGATATTTAATTTTCGCGTATCGAGAAACGCAAACATTTTCCAACGCTGCCCGATATTTCGCGTCCGTGTACACGCCCTTTCCCTGTTTATTTTACGCAGCCCCGGCTACTAACGAGTAATTAGGAGATAGCGGGCTGAGCACGAAATTCGATACCGTAGAGATTCGAGCGCGCTCGCGCTTTTCAAAAATTAGACAAACCGCTACGAATACGCGCCCGTAACTCGGTTCCCGCGTTCGCGATTCTACCGATTGCAGTAGTTGCTTCGCGAATATCCTTCATCTTCGAAGCTTCGACGTCGATCTCGGAACGGCGGCGTTCGACGCAGGTGCGTGCTTTCGCGGAAAAACGTTGCTTTAGGCCGATCCGATCGGTGAACGCCGGCGCGATTTTTCAGCCGGACCCTCGAGCCGGCGCTTCGCGTTAATACAACATCCGGGGAAAATTAATAGGAGATTCTAAATATCGTAAGCTGCCGTTAAATACAGCCGTTACGAAGTTATCTTTACGGGCGGTCGTTTATAAATAGCCGGTTGTAATTTATCGAGGCAGCTCGTTTAATTTTCGTAATTGCTGCAAGGCAAGCGACACGTTCCCGTGCAGCGACTCCATCGGCTCCAGCGCGCCGCGATCCATCTTTCCGGTGAATCGATAAACGCGTACGCCTGTCGGGCAACCGTTCTCGCCAGCCAGACGGACCACGTCAGGCCGAACCGCCGCGGAAATTCCGCACGAGCGTTTGTTATACCGAGGTTTAACTTGTATTATTACTGGCCCAACAAGTCAAACAGCCGGGCGAGTCGGGAATTTCGCGGTAGGCACGCCGAGCCGCGAGCTCGCGCCACCGGAAACCGGCATATCGCTCGGCAACTTCTTGCTTTTCCGCGCGTGTCGCCGCCGCGGATCCCTCCCGCCTTTCCGCCGACGTCGCGAAAACTTTTAATTGCCAACCGTTCTTCCGATCCGACCGTAATTCCCTCCCAACTTTGCTCGCCGTTTCCCCGCCATTTATTTAGAATTTTCTACCTTCGGCTCTCGCGATTCCTCCACGGATTCGCGAACCACCGGTTTCCTTGGTTTTTCCCGCGAGGATAGTTGCTCGTCGACATGCAGACTGCGATTAAACGCGCGTTGTTCCCAGCGAGCGTGTTGGTCTTTTTACCAGCGTGTAACGATCGATGTCGCTCACAGTCGCAATAATTTAGACACCGAAATTTAATTAACTGTACCATAAACAGATGGTAAAATTTCATCGATTATCCGGTATAATTATTTGACGTTGCGAATATGGTTAATTAAAGATCGTGTTTGCCCGGCGCGCAGTTAGCGCTTTCGATATCGGAAAAACGTAATTAGCGGGGAATATTCCGACCGTTTACACGCGCGTTCTCCATCGAGAAATTCGCCGGATCTTTCCTATATTTCTTTCTCTTCTTTCTCTGCTTACGTTCCTCTCTCCTCTCTCTCTCTCTCTACACCTCTCCGACGTTCCGCCTTCTCCGAATCGTTCCGCCGTTCTTTGATCTTCTCGATGACGGAAAGTATTACGCGGCTCGATGCTCGAGGAACGAATAAATCTGCGAGCGAAGGTTTCAGAAAAATGAAATATCGCCGATGCATAAAAGCGTTCTCTGACCTGAATTTCCTTTCTTTTTTTCAACCCCTGTCTCCTTTCGATTTCGTACCAACGTTTTCTCGGCGCACCGTCTTTCTTCGCTCGAGCGTGTACCGCGTTTTCAATTCGTGCGTTACCTACAGACTCTCTCTCTCTCTCTTCCTCTCTCGGTCGCTTTGTACCATCGTTACGGTGAACGGAGAAGGGATAAGTCCAAGTTATTGCTGGTCGTTAAAGGAAGAATCTGGTCCCCTTGACCATCGAGACATCGACAATCCCGATCGACGCGATCAGAAACCTAAATTCGACTTTGTTCTACTCTCTCCCGAGAGAGAATCTCTCGCAAGCTCGTCGATCGATCGGTGAAATCTCGATCGAAAAGATCCAAAGCAAAGGATTCCCGTACTCGCGTTTACTCTCGCGATTCGCCGTTTCTTTTTCCCGCGCACGAAACCCTCTGGCAGCGTGCGTGGAATTTCGTCGAGTGAACTTTTTCACGGGCCTTTTCATGCCGCGTTCTTAATTAAAGCAAGCCGACCTGAAAATACGTTCAAATTATCCTGGACCTTGAATCCCTCTGGTGCTTTTCATTCGCCTTGGGAGCAAAAAGGGAAACAGAGGGTGAAAAAAGAAGAAGCGAGACAGAGAGAAGCGGGTGAAGAGGGTAAAGAGAGACGTTCCTTTTTAAGCCGGCTCTCTTCTCTCGCTGCGAGATGGGAGGACGCGTGCACGCGGGCCAATAGCAAAGAGAGGGAGAGAGAGAGGGGGCCGGGTACACACACTTTTCCTTTCGAAAAGGAAAACGAGCGTGCACTCGGGTAAAATGGCGACTCGGCGCGGGCAGGACGAGCGGAGAAAAGGGGGCCGCTGATGCGAGGGTGGAAAAAACAGGCACGCTTTCTATTTGTCACGCGTCTACGGCAACGTTACCGTAGTATTACCGTAATTTCCTCTGCTCGCGCGACGTCATAACACCGCGGCGTTAATATTCCCGCCACGTAGCAGCTTATCGAAGCTTTTCGCCAACCCGCTCCTTCGTTACCTACTCGCCGACACCTGTTTCTCTCGATAGAGTCGATAGCCGAGCAGAGTGTTGCCAACCCTCGCGACGTTTCGTTTCTAATTCCAATTCCGCGAGATCCTCGCCGCGAACCTGATCCGGCGTTATTTTCGCGCGGACCACGAGCGAACGTTAGAACGCGGCGTCTATATAGATTCCGGGAAAGTTCGGCGTCGAGTAAGGGCGCCGTTGGAGAACCGACGGTGGTATCAGAGCGAAAAAGGAAAGGTTGGAATAGGAGGAAAGTTGCGGCAGGCGTCGCGTACTTCTCGGATCTTCCTCTTCTCGGTCCTCTTCCACCGCTTTCTACCTGCATCCTCTCGCCTATTCTTCGTCTGCCTTCGCATTCGCTGCTTCTTCTCTCCTTCGCAGCTTCTCGCGAGGCAGAAACCTCTGAATTCGTCGCTATCGCGTTCCGCCCTTCCTCTTCGCAGCTTCTACGTGCTGCTTTCCTTTGCTCGCTTGTTGAACGCTTTTTTCGCCGGAGCAATCTCGCTTCTTCGCTTACGATGAGATTTGTAGAGTATGTGGAAAATTACAAACCTCGTTAGTCCTCGTTAGATCGGACGGTATCGCGTTTTAATCGATTTCACCTCGAAGCATCGTGCGTATTCTCGCGCCGAATCAATTTAGAGAGCGTTAGAGAGTCGAACGAAGCTTTATTCCTCGTCGAATGGAAACTCGCGGGTGAGAGTTTCGAATGACCATGGAAACTGGTGGTCCTCCGTTTCTGTCTGGGAAAACACCGGGAACATTAGTTAATTGCCGCGCGGCTTGCCCGATCGAATTCGGCAAGATCACACCCCCGAGGAGGAAGCGAACGAACGGCAGACACGGAGCCGGCGCGAGAACCTTCTCCCGGTCCGACTCGTAAATTACGTTAAGTGTCTATTAAGAACCTGCAGGCAGGGATGGTGGAACGGGCTGACGGATGCTTTCCGTCTGCTAAAACTTTATCCACGGTTGTTTCGCATCCCTCTTTCGGCCGCGAGATAAAATCCGGCGAGCCGAGGTCCTCCGGCGCGCGCGCGAGCGCCTAGCCAGTCAAAGCCTATTGCCGGTCGACCTCAAATCAACCGGTTAAGCTCTTGTAACTAAGCGTTTACGTTTCGACGATGCTGCAATGCGATTATGCTGCGCGAATTAATCCCGTGGAACGTCTATTCGCGGAGGAGCAAATCCTCTAGCCTCGCATAAGTCGTGCGCCTAGCTCGATCGATTACGCAGCGTGCGGCCGCCATTCGATCGGTCCGGGCAACTGGTCTCGATGCTTCTCCAGTTTCCTGCCTCTCGTCTGCATGTTTATTCCATTCCGAACGCGGCCGGGTAATTTCTCCGGGTTCAAAGAGCACCGTAACACGCTCCTCTCCAGCTCCTTTCCCTTTGTTCCTAAATATCGAGTTATAACTTTTGTAACGCTCGTAACGCGGCCGCGTTGCTCGATCGTAACGGTTCCCGTGCTCGCAGCTATCGCGGAACGCGCTTTCCTCCGCGAGTAACGGCTGGCATCAAACCTGGAAACGTCGACGGAACGTTTATGGCCGCCGAGCGGTTCGGGAACGCGATCCTTCCAACCCTGCGCCACTTCCTGCCAATTTTATCTCGCCTCGCGAACGCGACGCTCGCGCAGCCGACGATAACGCGTAAGCCACGCGGATCCGCGCGAAAACACGCTTTGGATTGCGGCGCGTGCTAATCCCGCGATGCGTGTATCGCGCCAGCTCTATGAAACTCGGTTATTTATCACCAGCGTGTGCCGCAACGCGTTCGTTGATATTAAGATACTCGCGAGGAAGCTTCCTGGCTTTTTTTTACGAGCCTCGAGTTTCTTTCCGGAAGGATAAGGATTTCTTTCATGCAATCTTTCTCCTGGTGCTTATGATAATTACGTTACATGGAATTAAATTTCGTAAATCGGAAGTATCGGTGTCCTACGTGATTTCGGGGCTCAGGTGCTCGTCGCGTTAATGGATCACGAAAAAATTGGAAAAATTTAACAGCGTACCCTTCTGTTGCTCAATAATAAAATTTATTCGAAAATTAGTCAAAAAGCGGTAACCGAGAGGAATAATGTCAATAGGATTTAAAAGTCGGAAGAACACTCGCGTGATCCAAGGATACCAATCGCTAACCCTAACCTTCGACCTCGTCTTCCGTACCTTCGCATTCCATATCTCGCGTTTAATCGATACACCCGGAACGCGTAATACCCCATTTTTCACGGAGAAGCTCGCGTTCGAAAAATCCCACTCAGCCTTCCATCGAGCCATCATCCGACATTTGCATAAATCAATGTTGCACGAACCCGGCGACGAGGCGTCCGCTTGATCCCCGTTACGCGAAAGTCTGCCGTTATCATAATTCACGCGGAGGGTAAAATCGGGCCTGTGCTGTCGGTGGAGAGGGGGCGTCGGGGTGGCAATTATCGAAGCGATCGCTTCGCGCGATCCTCGTGTGCCTTTGACACTGTGAAAAGACGGCGCGGGCGCGCGGAAAGGCAGAGCCGGCGGTGGCTGAAAGAAAATCGCGATTCATTAAAGTCCCGCGTCGCCGTTTTATTATATGTTGAACGTTGATTTAGGGATCGCGGCGGGGAGCAAGCAACCGCGCCGCATTGTCTCGGCGCTCGCCTCATGCTGGGCATTGTTAGCTCTTCCATTGTCCGGTACATCGTCCCCTCGACCTCCGCCCCGGTTTCAACCCCCTCCGGCACTGGCTAGTGCCCGGCGCACCACCACCTATGCATGTAGCCCTGCCGGCCAACCTCGAGTGACGCCGAGAGTATTTTCCACCGATTAATTGTTTTCCGCGCTCCTTTTCCCGCTTCGATCGCGCCACCTTCCTTCCCGAACCGCCTCGTCACAGACGTTCTCTCCGTTTCTCCAGGAGAATCGTTTATCCTTTTCCTTCCTCCAATCATCCGCTACGTCGGAGAATTTTCGGAAGTCGCACCCTCGTTGGTAGACGGAAAACGGAGTCTCGAGGCTTATCGCAAGTTCACTAGCGTCCCTTAGTTTTCCCCTAACAGAGATGTTCGGCAACGACGAGGAACCACAAGACCAACGACGAAACCCAAGGGAAAGGGACCACCCCATACGTTCGTTCTCTTCTAAAATTTTAATCGCTCGAACCGGGTCTTCGTCTAGTCGTAAAATTCCCATCGGAATCGGCGACAGCGGCGGTTTCTCGCGCGGAACCGGCTCACCAGCTGCGCGCCGCGTTTCGGAAACGGCGTGTTAACCTAGAAACTTGCTCGATAATCCAACGCGTTAAGGAAGGTAAATTCGTAACGGCTGAAATTCATTATTCGTTTTGGGGGGGTGACACGCGAGCCGATGGGACAATTTATTCGGAATCCTATTAACGACCCTTTGCCGGACAGGATCGGGAGCATCGGCGATCTCTTGGAAACGCGGCGAAAGCGCAGCTGGCGTTACCTGTACCCGGTGATCCGCGAGCATGGCAAATAGCGTAACAGTGGCCCGCCGCGTATGAATGTCGTGTTATCGCGCGTCGGCTGGTCATGCGGAACTCCGTGCGCCTACGTCGAACAATGCGTCGTAGAGACGACAGAGCACCCTCTTTCTCCCTCTGGCGCACTCGGAACCAGCCTGCAGTTGTAGCGCTCGCCGTGTCGGCGTGTCGCTGTTCGGGACACAGCGCACTGTCACGTTCCGCGATAACCGATCCTTCGCGTTGTCTCCGTTGGTACACGCGGCCGCGTTTCCGCGTCCCGTTTGCGACCCTTGTACACTCGTTCGGCAGCGTTCGAGCATCGAGAGGCCATCGATATCCGTCGCGTTTCCGACCTATCTGACAGACGCACTCTTGCGTCGCGGCCAACCATTGTTCCTACTCCAACCAGATGGAATCGTCGATCGCGTCGCATCGTTCCGCTCCTTTCCACTCTCCTTTACTCTCCTTTTACTCTCCTTTCTCACGGTTTAGTTTCCCTTTTCCTCGGTTTCCTTTTTATTCGATTTCGGAGGCTACAACGGAGACGTTAATTTTTCTCCCCCCTTTCGGAGATTTCTCGGAGCCGACGACGCGTTTCCGGCAAGGAAACAAACGCGTGCGCGGCGATTGGATCGTTCGCGAATTGAAAACTCTCGGGGTTTGTACGAGAGAGTTTCACCGCAGTGGAAAAATCGTAACGGCGGGGCGGAAGGTTAGAAATCTTCGCATAATGTTTCATTTACGTAGTTTCCAGAAATTTTATGGAACGGGGAGCACTGCTTTGTACCTTTTGAGGAAAGAAAGTGCTCTTTGCGGGTGATTTATGGTGGCCGTTTTATTACTTTCCTTTCCTAGTTCATTCCTGCACGGTTTTGCGGCTTAGCTCGCGCGATAAAACTTCCAGCCTGGTCAATGTGGTTTTTCGATACGTTTAACGTAATGCGTCTTTAATACCGATTCCTCCGCGAATCGTATTAACAGTTTGCACGGCAGGATACGTTCGAAATTTAACGGTAGATCCGCGGAACCGTTGACTTTTATCGAAACGGAGAATTACAACCGAAGTTTGGAAACCGAGTAATCGTTCGCGCGATATTTCGCGTCAGGCGAAATTATGCAAAGTAGAATAGGAAGAGGGGTTGAAAGTGTGGCGGTGGAATTCTTTGCGGTTGGCCTCGTTTCGCGACAGCGAATTTATCGCGTGCGACTGCGTGCCTGTGGCCTGTTCTGGCGTTTCGGAAAACGGTCTTTTTTTTCGAGTTACAAGTAGAACAGAAATAGTTATTACCAAGACAAATGGCCGAGTATTCGCGGCGAAGACCGGTCCGCGAGTAGAACAGGTCCGTTCTTGGTCAGGCAAGTAGAACGAGGCTGCATTTAATCATGTAAATACAACGGGACTATTCCCGTCCAGCTAGATGATCGCTAACTAGGACGACATTTCCAGTCTAATAACCCTAATAGTCCTATTTTCGGGTCGTGTAAATGGTCAAGAAAATAGGTCGAAACTGGTTTCAGCGGCAAGTAGAACAGAATTACCATCGATCAGCCGGTTCTTGTCCCCAAGAATTCGATCCAAGTCACCGCAGTATGAGCAAGTAGAAACGTCCATTTTCTATCGGACCAGCAGTCTAATCTTCAATTATGTTCGATCCACCGTTAACAAGAAATTTCCAGCAAGAACCGCTGTACTCGCTTCTCATGCACGCGTCGCGTTCCCTCGCGTTACATTTTAACCTACTTCCACTCGAACCTCTATTCCCCGGACGAACTCGATAAAAATGTTTCCGAAATAATTCCACGAAGCGTCCGACGAAACCGGAAATAACGAAGAAGCCGATGGGAAGGAGATTTTCCCGCAGCCGCGACGCGGAACGATCGCAACCACGTCGCGACGCGTCGTTCTCGCGAAAGGAGAGCAAGGCCGCAACGTAGCTTTCTTTCGGTTTAACCTACGCGCAGCTTTTCTTCGGTTTAACCTACGCGCAGCTTTCCTTCGGTTTAACCTATACGCAGCTTTTCTTTGGTTTAACCTACGCGCAGCTTTCCTTCGGTTTAACCTACGCGCAGTTTTTCTTCGGTTTAAGCAATGTGCAGCTTTTCTTCGATTTAATCTACGCGCAGCTTTCCTTCGGTTTAACCTACGCGCAGCTTTTCTTTGGTTTAACCTACGCGCAGCTTTCCTTCGGTTTAACCTACGCGCAGCTTTTCTTTGGTTTAACCTACGTGCAGCTTTCTTTCGTGAAACCTACGCGCAGCTTTCCTTCGATTCAACCTACGCGCAGCGTTCCTTAACGAAATGGCGCAGGAGCCGCGCGGAACGACGAAAGTTGGGGCGGAANCTACGCGCAGCTTTCCTTCGGTTTAACCTACGCGCAGCTTTTCTTCGGTTTAACCTACGCGCAGCTTTTCTTTAGTTTAACCTACGTGCAGCTTTCTTTCGGTTTAACCTACGCGCAGCTTTCTTCGGTGAAACCTACGCGCAGCTTTCCTTCGATTCAACCTACGCGCAGCGTTCCTTAACGAAATGGCGCAGGAGCCGCGCGGAACGACGAAAGTTGGGGCGGAAAATGTACAAAATTACCGAGCTCTGCGAGCGGTCACGGCGACGCTGTCTGGCGAACAGGGTCACGCCGCGGCCCGTTGAAAATTAGTTCTTTGTATCTGCATGAATTATCGGGGTTATCAGGCACGTGTCGGCCGCGGGACGAGAGCGACGCGCGCCGTCGCCGGCGTGGCTGCGGAACAGATAGCGAGCGGGCGTTGCGTACGTGTCACGTTTAGATTGCAAACCCGCCGGGCTGAAACGTGGCTATTAGAGCGGAAAAAAGTTTCCACGGGCTACCGTCTGGCACGTAGCGCGTTTATTTCTCGAAAATAGACGCGCACCAAGGCGTCGGGGGCGGAGGGTGGGCGAGATTTTCGGGGAACACCAGCGATCGACGGGAAAGCGTGCTGCCCGCCGAGATCGCGACCCCTCTCCGGCGACACGCGCGTATTTCCACCTATTACGCGGCCGAATTTTTCATTCTCTCTGTCCTGGTGCGCCGTTACGACGCGCATGAAAGTTTCATGGGACGGAAAAGGCGAGCTTTGCGTGGCCGCGTCCGATGGAAAAAAATACACCGAGCACGGGGGAGTTACGGGATGGCCGATTCGGCTTCGCGATGCCATGGTCTCTCGTTTATGTTATCGGTGTAATTGAAATTTCATGGCCCGCTGGGGGCTCTCGCTTTTCGGCTATCGATTATTTAATTCCGCCAGCCGGCTCTTTTAATCGCGACATATGGATTATGAAATTTGGATGCGAATGGAATTACTCGGGACTCGTTGTAGCCAGAGACGCGAGCTTCGCTGATGAGTCCAGGCGAGGAGCCAGGAGTATTTACGCCAATGTGTTTATCCCGCGAAATAGACGTCTCTTTAGAAGCACGTTAACGTGAACGTTATCGCATTGAAAATAAAATCGGGAGGATAATTCGTAGCGTAACTCGTGCCACGGCGCGTAATTTTCAATTTTTCTGCGAACGTATTGCGCCGGTTCCCTTTGAACAAAGGGGTGCGATATCTTTCAATTCCTCGGCGATGCGTATGAAGCATGAGACTCGAGAAGGATTTCGAGGGTGCCAACGCGGCAAATCGATATCCGACCTCCAACTCCGACTCCATCGGAGTCGGGAGAAGAATGGCTGGTGAATTCGAAGCAATAGCCACCAACAAGCGGAGATAAAAACACGATCGACGTGGGCGAAAATTCAAAGGGAAACAGATCGAGCGAGAGAGTGAGAGAGAGATTCGGGGGAAATCGAAGGAGAGTCGCGAATTACGAGGAGGAATATTCGATGAGGTTGCCCCGAAACGTTTGAAATTTCATCGTTCCCATTCGAGAAGACGCAAACCGACGTGTAATCGTCGATAAACGTTATTAATCGTTTAGGCGATCGGTAGACTGTAATAAAGCGGTACGTTTTATAATAGGGAAATTTCCTCTGCTCGATGAAAATGGCATTCTCGAACGTTTTAATTCCTCGGTTATTCAAAGATTTCCCAGGCCACGACTGCTCGCAACACCGCGCATTTAGACCGTGAATCAAGATTACGATTCAGCGCGACTTTTGAAGCGCGAATAGATTATGAATATCCATAGATAAATGTGTATGACTGACTGGGAGCCGGCTTTCACCTCGGCCTCACTCGTAAAAGCGTTTCTTTGACGCTCACCCTTTAAACCTGAATTCTGGATACCCTTATAATGCAAAGTAAGCAGCGAACGGTGAAAGTGTCCCGTCGTTTCTCATGTTCTTATAGGGTAAACCAATTACGTGCGCTGAATGCCACGCGAGCATTCTATATCGAGAAACTACTTACAGGTTCACCGCACAGGTTCACCGCGCATTTAAATCCGCGAATAATAAATGTCTACCGCGACACTCGATATCTCGATTCTCTCCGCGTCCGACTTTGATTTCACCGAGAAAACTAGTCCGTTACGAAAACGAAAAATTCCCTTTTCTCCGAATAACCTAAATAGCTTGGACGTCGAAGACGCGATGAAAAATTCGTGATAATAATAGGAATCTTCGATTTATAGGAAGCTCGTTGAAAAATTTCGGTATTCGGAGAGGACGGTTGTAAAAATGCCTTGTTCCTTTAGAGATTTACATCAAGTGGGAGCCATTGCACGGTTAGAACTAACATTACGACAGCGACTAACGCCTGGACGATGAAATCGTTATTGATACTGACCACGCTGGATTCCGCGAGCGTAATCCGCAGCGAGCCAATAAGGGTGGCCAGCGATAAAGGGATCAGGCTGGTTTTTACGATGCCGACGGTCACTTTCGCGTAAGCGACCTTAAGTTTCCCAGCGATACTAACGTACAAACGCGTCGCGATCTCGCCGCAGACCTGTTCGATTATCGCTGCACTTGCACTACTCGAGGAAATCCTCCGATTCATTTCGCGGATAATTTTCTGGGAATTAAGCCGTGCGTCCTGCTCGCGGATTACTCCGATATTTCGAGAATTATCTCGCACTTCCGTCCACGGATCGCCGAATGTTTCCTGTGATTTTTCGGAGTCGCAATTTTCCAAAGAGCGAAACGCGGAATTTCGAGAGATATTTGTCTCAACGATCGATGTTGCCGCAAAGCGAGCGTTCGCTCGATGAAAGAGTCCGGGTACCGGTAGGAAAGTTGAAAATCGCCTTGCAGAAGAAACGTCGAAGGAAATCTAAATACCCTCCCCTTCATCGCCGAGATAAATCACCTTTTTGCACGAACGACTGAACTTAGTCGGAACGTGACCGCGATTTCCCGGCGCGGAAGCAAAGGAAAGTTACGATTCTGGAAAGAAAAGGGAAGAAGGGGATAACGAAAGAATCCCGCCGATAGGACGAGTCCGATAGGAAAACGGAATTTCCCATTAAGCGACGCGCATACGAATCATGGAGAATTCGGATACGGAATAATCAACGGCAAACGAGCGAATCGAATAGTCGAAATTGCACCGCGAGTCTTCCCAGTCACGGTGTTTAGAAACAGCATTCCTGTCTTCCAAATGATATTCCGATAGATCGGAATATTTTGTCTTTCAAACGAAACTTCAAATTACGTTTTAGCAACTATGCCTGATAGTCTGCGGAATTCGGCGCGGTGGAAATTGCATTCGAAAGTCAATTCTGACTTGCGCCGCGTGCGACGTCCAACTAGGATCCAAGACTCGATAACAACAACAACGGACCGGCGAGGATTAATAGCGTACTCGGATGTATTGCAATCCCAACGAGAAAGTCTCCACTCCAATTCTCGCAAACAACCCTCTTAACCCCCGAAATACTTGTGCCGATCAGCGGCAAAGAGACTCCCCCGAAACACACCCTACTCCGCTCGTCCAACGTCGCCTGATCGAACAGCCATCCTATCATTCTCGCCATAACACCTATCCGACCTTCTCTCCCTTTCTAAACCTCGCTCGCGAATCACGCGAATCCTCCTTCCAAGGGATCCGAGAGAGAGAGAGAGAGAAAGAAAAATAAAACGGACAAGCAAAAGCCGCCAATTCCAGCCGGCCGTGTTTCTCGTTCGCTCGAGGAATAAATCGTCGTACCCTCGACGAACGGGCGAACTTAAGTTCGAGCTGGAGGATCTCGAGTGCGGAGGACGAGGAAAAGGAAGAAGAGGAAGAAGTCGCAGTTCCGGAAGGGAATGGGGCTAACCATAGAGAGAGAGAGAGAAAGAAAGAAGGAGAGAGGGAGAGAACAGGGCAGCCGCATTACGGGAAAAAGCGAGAGGGGGCGGATTCGCATACCTTCTTCGCCGACTGCAAATAAAGGCTCGCTCGCCGCTCCTTCGGCCGTTATCTCAGGCGTATAATCTAAAGCAGGCCGTAAAAGCGTCTATACGAATGCCGTGGCGTTCCATCCGCGCCGGAGCTGGCTCCAGAAACGGTTCGGCCGGTATACGTGTTTGGTGTGGTTATGTTCCGGCCCGAATACGCGGATCGTTTCTATGCTCCGGCTGCTCCGCAATTACGGGCGCAAGTGGTGGATAAGCGATTTTTCGCGAGAGATAAAAGCCAACGGTGATCGATCCTCCTCTGTTCACCCACCCGTTTCGATCCCGTGATTCTTTGCTCGGACCAATCCGCCTCGCTTCTACTTTACCGCTCTGTCTTCGCTGATCTTCCGCCAGTAGCGTACCGATGGATCCTCGGTTAACCTCGATGAATCCAGGCGAGTTACGCGATCGTCTCGAATTTCACCTAGTTCCAAGCCGATCGGAAATATCCAACTGACCCTTAGACCTAGGCAGCAGTAGTTAAAAAGATTTCGATCGCATCGGTCTTTTATTCAACGACGTAAGCAACCAGAGATCTCGATATAATAACCGGTTTGGTAGATTTTTCCGTCACGCATCGCTGGTCTGACGATTACCCGACCGAGATCACTCGGAGTCCGATCTCCCTGTAACCCGATACTAGCAGTGGAAACAAAAATTGGCTAACACCTTCGATAAATATACCTGTGAGATTTTTTTTGTTGGAAATCCTAGCGTCCATCTGTCCCGAGGATATCCGAAGGTAAGGAAAATGGGCGGAACGGCGTCGGAAAACACGCTGCTGCTGCTCGCGCAGCCGGCAGCGACCATAAGCGAAATTACAGTCCCTTCCTCTTTCCACGATCGTCGTGCACGCGTTTGGAAAGTTGGTGGCACGCGTAGCCGCGCCACATGCGGCGCGGTTTCCATCGCGTAGGGCATATTCGTGCCACGTAGGAAAGCTGCACTTAACTATCCATTAAATACGAGGGCGGGCGCCATCCGGCGCGGTGGCCGCGAGCACGCCGCGTACCGGGCAAATCCACGGTAATCTAGGGAAAATTTCATGGCCGGTAAAAAGCGGCATGCCCGCGCGTAACGATCAATACCGCACGTACGCGCGTAAAACTGGCCGCTGACCGGCCGCAGGGGAGCGAGACTCGGGGACCGGCGTACCGACGGCCAAAAGCCGGTCGTAAAGGGACGCCGCGTCGTCGCCGGTGGAACCGGCGTCGCCGTTTTTCCGAAAACCAACGACCCCGCATGATTTGCAAGAAGGATCTTTCGGCTGAGAATTGACCTGGCTGCCGGAGGGTCTTTTGGCTGGTGCAGTTTGGCCGGGAACGCTCGTACGCTCGGCGACTGCTCTTTGACGGGGAATATGGATCGAGGTTGAGGGCTGCCGGATGGCGGAGTAGATGTCGTGCCGGATTTGTAAAGGATTTTTTGCCACAGTTCCGAACCTAAGTTGTAAGCCGGGGATTGAATCGGTTGTCGGGATGTTTAATCCCTTTACGGTTAGTCGACTTATCGCGCTGCTTTTCTCCATTCTTCTCTTGCCTTTTGTATCAGCCAGACGGTTTCGGCAAGTGGACAGAAGAGATAAGAAAGCTCGTAGGATAGCTAACGAGACGACGAAACGCGAATAGGATAGGACGATTCGATGTTAAAATGTAATTGGAGGATGGACGAGTGTTTGTTACAACGGGTGATGGCTGTTTTCGGGACAGAAGGTGTCAGCTCGTGTTCGCAGCGAATTTCGAGCACTCGTCGTGCCGATTGGCCGAGACAACAACGCCGGCCCGGTATCCATTTCACGGTAAATTAATTACAATCGTTTAGCAGCCGCCTATAGACAATTTCGATAATGGTAAACTCGCGAGAGGCGGCGTTGCGTCCGGGCAAAGGCCTTTTAAATTTATCACGTTTTGATCGGCCGTGATAAATGTATCGGGGCTAATTAATTTCCCGTAAACGTGTAACATCGCCAGCGCGAAGGAAGCGCATTGTACGGAAATCGAACTAATTACACGCGCGTTAATTATCAATTAGACCGTCTACGGGCATATTTAAAAATGTTTCATCGTTAATTACCGCGATCTCGCGCGGCCGCCTCGGAAACGCGCGGGAAGATCGATGTTCGCGAGGCGGAGATGGTCGGCTGGAAAAACGTCGCGAACGAGATCAATTAGTTTTATAGATCGTGGAGGAAGGAAGGCAAAGTGGCCGGGGTCGATCTACGAGCCACGCGAATTATCCGCCACGAAATTACGAGTAGATGGGTATCGATGTCGATGACAAATTAGCCGTCTCCGCCGATTAAACGACCCTGCTACCCTCCTTTGACGCAAATTGCCTCGTTAATCTGCTATTAAATCGCGGTATAAATGATCGCGACCTTTTTTCCACAGAGTCGAACAGAGTCGTATTTTTACGAGATAATGGGAACGCCTGGATAGAATCCTTTATGCGAGCATAATGGACGCGCGAGCGGGAGAACACCTTCATCGTCCGCGCTTAACTCCTTCTAGATTCGTCAAAGTATAACTTCCGAGGTTGTCCTTTGGTTTACCAATCGAGAACGTAGACTTCGCCACGTTTCGCTCGATCCTTTACCGATCCATCGGCCGTTGCACCGATTTCGAGAATCTCATCTCCGTGAATTTCAGATTCACTCCGTGATCGATAACTCGGTAATAAAGTCTCGCAATATAGCGAGTGAGAGAGAGACTTCTCCTCTGAAATACCCTTTCGGAAGTTCCGTCTAGCTGGATCGCAAAGTCGGCCGAAGAATACAGCTTTTCACGAGCTCGGTGGAGAACTCGCGGCTCGTCGGTGACACGAAAACAGTTTCAATTAATCGCGAATCCGTCTGTGGGATCCAGTTGCACGGGGCTCAAAGGGTTAAGACGTCGACCAGCGACAAGGCGAAGCGTGCCAGCGTGAAAGATTCATCCATCTTTTTCACCTTCTCCTCGGAAGGAAAATTTTCCTGGGCGCAGGAAAGAGCGGCCGCCGCGCTGTGTAATCGATCGACACGCTCGCCCACATCTGGGTCGCGACTTTTTCTCTAATTACTTGCGGCTCCGAGAGCGCTCCCTGTTGGTAGTGGTAGTGGTAGCCAACCAGGCCGCGGCACCGATGCAACTTCTCTACGCGTCCGACCAGCCTTCTTCCTCTTTCTTCCCCTACCTTCCTTCCTCCATTTTTATTTCCCTTTCTTCCGCGCCCCCCTTCCACTTAGCCGCGAATCAAAGTCGAAGCACGGCGGTCGTAACGGGCACGGACGTTAATCTCGATCAAAATCGGGGATCAAAGGTCGCCGAGCGTACCTTCCTATTCCGCGAGCAACGAGTCAGCTGGCTGGCTAATTAATTATCATGGCCCTGCCGTCCAGAGGGGAGTTCCGTAACGAGCGGACCCCGACTTCTTTCCCGATAGGGCCCCTAACGTATACGCGGCGTAATCACCCGGTGATTACCTCCGAGAAGATGGAGGACGACGGAGATCTCCGAGGGGATCCGTCGCGTTCCTCGCGAAAACGCTTTTCGGATCAATTACGCGAATTCGCAGTAGTAGCAATTACTCTCGTCGGAGCCGATGATGGACGCGATCGTGATTCCGCGGAAATCTCTCTCTATCTCTATCTATCTCTCTCCCTTATCAGCCCCGTTTCCACCCTTCTTCACCCCTACTCTTCTAACTTCCTCCGTCGAGCGTCTTCCTCCCTCGGCGTGGATCTTTTTTCCTCGCTAATTGCATCCGGTCTTTGAAGCTAAGTTTGCGAACAGACGCTCAGTCACCAGGGATGAAAGAAGCGGACGCTGCGAGGATGGAGCGGAAGAGAGACGCAGGCGGAACGTCGGGGTAGGTAAGACGGGTTGGACGAGGGGTAAAGGGCGGTGGAAAAGTATCCGGGTGGTGCGCTTATCTGCACGGGGATTTCGTAGGCGGCGGTAATGGTTATGAAGTTCGGGGAGAAAGAATTCGGTGATTCTTGTCTCGACGAGAGTTCGCCGTCTTTGGGGAAGTGGTTCGACCGATCACTGGCCCGACCGAGACGGAACTCGTTTCGTCGAATGCAATAATCGGCAAATATCTCGTTACAACGGGACCGAGTTTATCCGGAATTTCGTTCGGAATTTAATATCACGGAAAACGATAGCACGCCACTTCGCGAGCGTATCGAGGCGAGCAAAGGTGTCGATCTCGCGTAGTTTTAACCACGGTTTAAGTCCAACTTCCGATCGGCGTTTTTGACAATTTTCGCGAGCGAACGCGCGTCGGCGGAAAGTACGGGCAGAACTTTCCAACTCGTGGGTAATTCGACGAGGAGTTGCTTAGAAGCTTACCTCGCCGCTCGGGGGGCTGTCGTTCGCAAGGTTTTCCGCCGAGTAGAAAAATTTCTTCGACTCGGCAAAGAGCCGAAGCGGAGAGCACGCTCGTGCGGCAACTTCTTTCATCGCGGTCGCGCTCGAAATTCGCCCCGAAGTTCAACGTCCCTTTCGACCGGCTGTGTAAATTCCGCCGCGAGATATCGACGTCCCGTTCGAGAGAACCGAGTCGAAATTAAATTGAAACGCGGAGAGCCGCGTTTCGCGCGCGAAACCGAAGAATCCCGGTAGAAGACCGTTGAACGCTAAACCGCGAACGGTCGAATTAGCCCGAGACTCGTGGAGTTGTGTCGCAAAGAAACACGCGGGGAAATCTGCGAGTCGAAGCGGAGGGAAAAACGATCGCGGAGGCGAACATGGTGGACAGAGACGAAGAGGAGGAAGGGGATGAGGGAGGAATACGGGGTGAGAAGCGATTGGATGTAGCGGTCGGGCGGAAACGACGAGGTATATTGGCACAATCAGTCGGTGGCACGTTGCTACTTGTCGAACTGATTGTAACCTAAGAGCGGATGTAGCGCGAGCGTGGCAACGTGCACGTGTACGCCTTAATAAGTCGAATTCCGTGGATCCATCGCGTCGTGGCCGGCGGGATTAACGTGGTTAAAAATGGTGGACGCTGCCTGGCACGATTTCGGTTACGTTTTCGTTTCCCTCCGCCGCGGCCAACTCGACGGGATTACGGGCCGGATCGCGGAAAGCTCTCGATTCGAGGGTAATTCTATTAAGATTAAGGGAACATCGGTGAATAATCTTATCCATGCGGAGCCTCGAGATCTCTGGCCCGATGGTAATAACTCGGCGAGCCGGAGATCCGTCGCGATATCGCCGGGAACGAACGTTATACCGGAAGATCAAAGACGTTTCGGGCTTTCAGCTGTCGGATTTCGTGTTTGAATAGCGACGGGACACCTGGTGCGTTGTTTTTCATTCGCGAGCTGTCGGAAATGTTGTAATGTCCCGTTTGTGCCACGACTTTTTAATTCCGGCCCGTCTCCGAGTCGCACGGCAAAGCGCGTCGACATCGGCGGCGAATTAAAAATACAAGGTTCTATTTAGAAATTTCTCGTTGGCCTTGACTTCTTATCGGAGATCAATCGGCCTTCGCCGGTTTCGCAAATCGCGGGCTCCTTTGGAAACTGATCGAAGTATCGAGTAATTTTTGTGCTAAATGCGTCGTTCGGTTTCGTATCGAGGCAGGAAGTGGCTTAAAAATCGAGGCTATCGATTCGTGATACATTTCGTGTGTGTATTATTAAACATTAATTGGGTATTCGCATTCGCGCGTTGCTTGGGGAAAAAGAAATTCATTATTTTTATCATTTTAATAATTTTTCTCCAATCTAACACGCGTCTGATCGCTTTGATCGTCGAAGTCAGGAAGATAATCGTTGCTAGTCGATCCCAGTTAATTACTTCGATCGTCACGAATCGATATCGAGTTTCGGTCTTTTTTCAACGGATATTCGGCGAACATAAGTCAACGCGAATTTATCGAGCGACACGTTAAAGCGGACGAAAAAGCTCCGGCGAGTGATAGAGTCGACGAGCGAGGCCACGTTGATCATCGATACAACATAGAGAGAGGAGGACGAGCATATTTCCCAGCGCAAAGATAAATCCGTGAGTGCAGGTAAATCAATTTCCTGTCGCGCGACAAGACCTTCCAAAGCAAGGACAAGTCGTTACGTTTTTTAGATCTCTTCTTTTCGAGCCAATTTCCTTCCGTCGATGAAAAACTTTGCGGCCACACTCGCGACGCGTCTCTCCGTGGCACGACGGCGAACGTCGACAGCGCGTATTACCAAGAGGACGCAATTTTCTTCCAATTAATCTCTCAAAATCTCGTCTTAAAATCCCTGCCATTCGCTCGTCGATTCGTCCACCGATATTTCATCGAGTGATTTTAACACGCGATACGATCATAATCGGAAAGATACATGTTGTAACTTCACCGACGCGACACGAAAACACGTTGGAGCCGGAATTCGCGCGATTATCCACTCGGAGTGGCACAAAGACGAGTCGAAACCTCGAGGAATCATCGAAGCACGCGACAAGGTCTCGAAACCGTCGCGACGCGGTGAAAATTTCGATCTCGGCGAGCACGCGCGAAAGAATCGCTGTCACGTCGAGGGTGCGTCGGAGGGGCAGACACGAGAGGGGAAAAAGAAGGAAGGGGAAAGAAAAGAAGAAAAAAGAGGACGCTGGCGCGATATGTAAAAGCGATGCTCGAGTAGTTAGAGGAGCGTCGAATTGAAGCGGGGCGAAAGAGCCAGGGGCGGCTGCTGGAGCTTGAGTAAAGGTAACAGGTGCTATCTATAACGGCCGTAACGGCCGCGCGTAAGCCGAGGCGAAGCTGTTTCCGGCAAGTTGCGGCCCCGGTTCCATCTCCGCCGGTGTATAGGAATACGTGCATTACACTCTCACCACCTCGACCCACGTCGTCTTCTGTTTTTACCACCGACTAATCGCCCCGACTGTTTGCACTCGGATGCACTTTCGGCCGGCGAGTGCCTCAAGAAAGAAATACACGTGTGCCATTTCTTTTCTTTCCCCCAGTCTCTCTCCTTCTCTCTTCTCTACCCCTTCCTAACCCTCTCTCAAATTACCCCCCTCCCCTCCCTGTTTTTCCCTTCGCTATCGAGCATCTAATGGCGCGCCGCTTTTACTTCGACTTTTAGGCTTTCGTCTAACGCGTTGCGTTACTCGTCACACGCGCTGGTTTAACCATTTGAGCTGGCAAAAAATTCACCGACGTGTGTACCAGAATGGTACACTCGCTGGGAGGCGTCACACAGTGTTTCACTTTTGCTTTCCATTTTAGAATATGGGTTAAATATAGTTAACTGTACACTATGCAGTGCAATGATGATCTGTGCTCTGGTAACAATTTCACCTGACGTGCCACGCACGTCGTTTTTGTTTCTGTAACAATCGCATGACGACGTATATATCACGTCATTGGCTATTCTGTGACAAACGCATTACGACGTGCGTGGCACGTCTTTCCAGCACAAGTGGTTAAACAAACGATACACGAGAATTTTTCCATCGTCACCAGACAAACGAGTATAGAAATTCTAAATTCATCGATAGACTTTGAAGTATTAGAAATTGGGTTCGTTCACAAAGCTCCTGACATTCCTCGTTTCTNACGACACATCGTAACGTGCGCGCATAATAAAACTATATTACATGTATAAATAAAACTATCTTCAGATGTTTTATACTGCATTCGTTTCTTCACACCGCTACATCAACGATGATAATAATAAAAAATTATAAGTATTGTCATTTGTCTAAATTTTTTACTTTTTTTTTCAATCTGGGCACGCCGGACACCGGTGGCTCCCATGGCATTCAACCTGTTAAACCGATCGCTCGATTAGGTAATTAACCAGTTGCGCTGGCAAAAAATTCACCGACTCGTGTACCAGAACGGTCGAGTGTAACTCGTTGGGAGGCGTCACAGAGTGTTTGACTTTTGCTTTCTATTTTCGAATATGGGTTAAATATTGATAACTGTACACTATGCAGTGCAATGATGATCTGTGCTCTGGCAATAATCCCACCTGACGTGCCACGCACGTCGTTTTTCTTTCTGTAACAATCGCATGACGACGTATATATCACGTCGTTGGCGATTCTGTGACAAACGCATTACGACGTGCGTGGCATGTCTTTCCAGCGCAAGTGGTTAAACAAACGATACACGAGAACTTTTCCATCGTCGCCAGACAAACGAGGATAGAAATTCTAAATTCGTCGATAGACTTTGAAGTATTAGAAATTGGGTTCGTTCACAAAGCTCCTGACATTCCTCGTTTCTTTAATTTAACGTCAGGCTATTAGATTTGCGATTTAAACAAACGATACACGAGAATTTTTCCATCGTCGCCAGCAAACGAGGGTGTAAATTCTAAATTCGTCGGTAGACCTTGAAGTATTAGAAATTGAGTTTGTTCACAAAGCTCCTGATATTCCTCGTTTTTTAATTTAACGTTAGGCTACTAAATCTGCGATTTAACTACTTGCGCTGGCAAAAAATTCACTGTAAAATTCAGTGTAACTCGCTGGGAGGCAAGACAGTGTTTCACTTTTGCTTTCCATTTTAGAATATGGGTTAAATATCGATAACTATACACTAAAAAGTGCAATGATGATCTGTGCTCTGGCAACAATCCCATCTGATGTTCCACGCACGTCGTTTTTGTTTCTATAACAATCGCATGACGACGTACATACCACGTCGTTGGCGATTCTGTGACAAACGCATTACGACGTGCGTGGCACGTCTTTTCAGTGCAAGTGGTTAACTCATTTCCAACCAAGTGCGGAATATATCGCAAGCCTACGTTACTTTTTTTTACCAGTTGCAAAATATCTTTCAATTGTGACAGACAACGTTTCACCACTTGTTTTTCCTTTTGTGTAGAAAAATGTAAAATGCGATGTTATTGCGATATAACACTGTGTATCAATCGTTTAAAAAGTACATTCTTAACGCATTAACGGCGGGGATCTTGACGAAAGTATGCTAGGTAACGCGGGCGATATTTTGTGTAATCATAAAAAAATTTAGACTTAAAAAAGTTTATTTAACCCTTTGCACTCGGCTGTTTCCTCTCAGGGGTCATTAAAGTTTATTAGCGATTAAGAATAATAATAAAAAATCGAATAATAACTTATTCCAGCACAACTTTTTGAGAAATGTATGTTTCTCTGAGGTTTTCTCTGGAAATGACAGAAGAAATCAAGTCAAGATATAGTAAAATTATTAAGATACATAAAAGAGAACACGACCATCCACGTCTTCAGCGAACATTATTCCAAGTGCAAAGGGTTAAACTCTTAAAACTAAAGGCTACAGTCGAGATAAATCGTATTACTACGACTCCCGCCTTTAATGTGTTAATAAACTCGTTGAATAATTTCGATGCCCGTTACTGCACATACGATCGACCGCATATGGTGATACGAGTCAGTCATCAGTTGATCGTCGCTGATGTTTCGATGCAGAAACTTAAGTAGAGCGATGATGCAAATGGGTTAACCCTTTTCAGTCGGCACTTTCGTAATTACTTTTTCATACAAGAATTTAAAGTCAATATATAGATATCAAAGCGCACGGTATTAGTTAAAACCGATTTGTTGCGTTTAATACTACTTATAACACGTAAGAATATAAAATTAAAAATCTCTGTAATGTTCTAAAGTCGATTTTTACGATTTAAAATCACACCGACCGCAAAGGGTTAAATGCTACGCATTGCTTTACTGTTTTACCAAATACCTGTGTCAGACTGGTGTTACTATCCCTTGGATCGAGACAAAGCTTCCTGCCGAGTCCTCCAAGTGGTTGTCGCGGATTATCGAGGAAGGTTTCCGATTCTCGATATCTGAAAGTCAAAAGAAACGCCGTTAGATTCAATTCCGTTATCCAGACGCGGAGAAGCAAATTATCGGGAAGATTGGTACAGGATCGAGACGCGAAAGATCGCACCTGGTCGCGGAGACGGAAGAGATCGCGAGAGGGTGCAGGAGGAGAGAGGACGGTTCGCGTCATCGAAACAGCAAGGGGGTGACGTATTGGAAATTCTATTTTCCGCGGCAGTGAGCCTCGCGACGGGTATTCTACCATTCGGCCGCGTATTGTTCGCGCGAGTGTGTATCGCGGCGAGGACCGCGAAAACGGAAACGGGCCACGTTTACGCCGTAAGCCCCCGACTCAATATTCCCGCGCGTTCCCTTCGCTCCGGTATAAACCCTTGCCCGATCCCGAATATATATAAGGAATTTTATCGAAACGCATCGCGCCTCTCTCGTCTCATCCGCGACAACCTATCCGCGCCCCTCTACCGTTTGTATTTTCATGCTGATGCGCCGTTTCACCGCCTGTTCTTCGCGCTTTGTGCCTCTGATCCCCACGTTTCGTATTCGTTAGTATCACGCGGCAACTCGATATTTCGCCTCGATTTTCCCTCCGACGCGCGGCAACCTGCTTCTTCTCCCGAGCTTCTCCAAGGTTTTATCGTTTCTCGGGAATTTCCGCCAGGTTTCTTGGATTAGACACGGCGGGTCAACTTTTTCGGGAATTATCCACCGCGCGGAATGTTATATTCATAGTAACGTCGTAAAGTTAATTTTCCGAAGCCGGCGTTCCGCCCTCGAGTTTACCCCGTGCGAATTTAGATCGAACTTTTGCGAAACATTTCCGCCGAGTCTCTTGCGAGGAGAATTTCAGATAGCAGACAGGTGGAAGCGGATAGTCTTCGGGGAGGTAACGACGAATGGAAATTTCAACTAGCCAGAGGAATCTCCGATATGAATTTTTGCAATCGAGAATTCCCAGATTTACCCGCGCGAATTTCTTACTCGCGTCACGGTACACGTCTCGCCGAATATTCCGTTTCTTCGTCGTTTTTCATCATCGTTTTTGCAACTGTTGTTTAACATTAGGTTTACAGTGGTTTTTTGTATACCTATTTTTACGGACATCCAATAAATTTACCGGCAAAGGAAACCACGTATTTTCTTTGAAAAACGAACGATGAGTTTAATTCGAAAACACTCGAGATATTAACTGATTTCATATAGGTTAATTAATCCTTTCGCTCTGAACGACGGATATATCCGACATATCGGAACTACTAATGAAATTAATGGGAAAAAAGGATCGCGAAGATGTGTAGTATGTATCAAAAACGATAAGAGACGAGAATCTCGATATTAATGCCGAGAATATAATGTTGGGTTGTGCGTGCATCCGTGTTTTAGAGTATACCAAACAGAATTAAATTATTAATCACTGTGTGTTATGTTTTAATTTATTACTGTATATTATTTCTTCACTTTTTTCAATAGGTAATAAGACTTTTTTTACCCATTAACACTAGATTTACGGGACCCGTCAATTTGACGGATGGGTGCTTCAATTATACGATATTAAAAGATTTAATTAACTTAATTAAGTCTGTTAATATTGCGATTGTTTTCAACGTAAACTCGTCGTTTGTTTTTTAAAGAAATTATGTGGTTTTCTGTACCCAAAATCTGACGGGTGTCCGTAGAAAAAGGTATACAAAAAATCTCCGTAGACCTAGTGTTAAATAAGTTTATATCTTATGTGGATATTACAAGTATATTGTTTTAAAGAAAAATCCCTTTTCTTCCAAAATGTACCCAAAATCTGACGGGTGTCCGTAGAAAAAGGTATACAAAAAACCTCCGTAGACCTAGTGTTAAATAAGTTTATATCTTATGTGGATATTACAAGTATATTGTTTTAAAGAAAAATCCCTTTTCTTCCAAAATGCACTATCTACGTGCAATGTGCACACTTTCGGAGGTCCCGTTCAGGAGTGGTGCAACGACGGACTGAATCGCCGTAGCAAAAGTGTTAAATCTGTTAACCCTTTGCGGACGACGACTTTTTCGGACGAGTGAGGTAGCAGGACGAGACGATTTTTGCGAATGTGTTGAGTGACTTGCATAATACAGTAAAATGATCTTACATATAAATTATATCCTATAAAAACATTATATTTTGATGGTTTATCTATATTTACAACTTTAAAATTATATATTTAAAAGAATCTGTAGTTTCGCTTTGTGTGATACTTTATAAAACATTCGGCGAGATGCATTCTCATCTTCATCGCTTTGGTCACTTTTCATCGCGTTAATTTCTTTATAAATACGTCGGATTTCGGCATGAACCGTATCAAAACAAAATTCGTCTATACTAGAGCTGTGTTCATTCGTGAAACCCATTTTTGTAGAGGTCTAAGCAAAATCGCGTTAAACAAACTCTTCTGATGATTTTGCAACACTCGCCAAGTCTTAACTGATGCCGGGATGTTGTAGCTTCTAAGAGTGTAGCTCTTAGAAGAATCTTTCATTATCTTATTTCTGTTATGATGGGTCATTTCACACATCGTATAAAAGACTATCAACTGCTAAGGAACCTTTCCAAGAACCAAGCGATCCTATCGTTTGGAGATAACGAAATCTAACATATACACCGCATGTCGCCTCTTACTCGCCACTCGTCCTATCGCGCGAAACATTGTGGCGAATGAAAGTAGCTTCTCGTCCACAAAGGGTTAATATCTTATAATTGGAGCAACCCACCCATCAAATTGACGAGTCCCGTAAACCTAGTGTTAACGCGATGGTATTAAGAACAAAGCAACTCCCTTCGGAAGTTATTTTCCCGATTTCCTTTCTCAGAAAAACGCGACGCATCGATCTCGATTGATCTTTCGCGTTTCATCCTCGCGAGACAATTCCGCGAGGAATTATCGCGTGTCGCGGAGATTAAGGATGGAAGAGGGAGAGAAAAAAACATGGCGAGCCGCGAGTTAATATTCGTGGACGCGTTACCTTCGAAACGGCCGTCTGTTTTACGTTTAATGTTATTCCGGCGTGATTTTAAGTCTCGGGGTTGGGCATCGTAATTAAAATCCGCTTTGTTTCGCTGCACGCGTCAGCAGCACCGGGTATTAAATTTTCTATCGAAAATAAAGTGTCACGAAATGGGGTGGGCGAGTGAAACAGAGGAAAAAAGGGGGGAAAAAAGTGGGAAAAAGAAGGGGGGCGAGGAGGCACGGGGAGGCCCGTGTCAGAGATTGTTCGATATTCTCGCATGAAAACGCGTGTCGTATAAATTTTAACGCAGCTCGTCGATTCGCGAAAAAAAGCCACGCTGCAATATACACCGCACTTTAAATTTACATCGGCCCTTTATCCTGGCCGAGCGAATTATTGATACCTGTCTTGAACACTCCGAACGGATTTTATAACAAATTCGACGAGGCGCCGGTGAAAAGTGCCGCGTGGTTGAAATGTTTCTTTTAAGCGTTCATTCGGAGCCGCGCGTGTTTTCCGGGCAAATTTAAACAGCCACGACAGACTCGAAATTTCCCTGTAGCTAAATCCGCATCGAAAACCTTATCGCTTCGATTCCGCTAAATTCTTTCTTCGAAAGAGAAACCCTTTCTCTTTCAAACGAATCTCTTAATTTTAGACACTTTTCTGCACAAAGGACGAGAAGAGAAATTGGGGGAATTACGAGAATACGATGATTTATCCCACTGGGTAACTACCAAAAAAAGGTTGGGAATGATTTTAAACGTTACCCGAGACCGAGAAGACACCTAAGCCAGTAGCAATTAAACGCAAAGTCTGTCAAAGTCTGGCATCGCGAATCCACCGAATAAAGTCTTCCTCGGCAACCCCTGGTCGACTGACTTTTTCTCGCTGTTCAACGGGCGGTGACTGAATTTTGTTAATAACAAACGATAACCTCGCCAGCGAAACGCGGTGTTAGGCAGAGCAAACAATAATTTATCGCCGGTCGGGCGGTCGCGGCGACGAAAGTGCGGAAAAAGAATAAGCGGAAGGGGTGGCGGTGGCTGGAGGAGGGCCCAGAAATGGCTGGATAAATTGATAGCCGGGGACAAAAGGGAGACGAAGACGTTTCCGTTTGGAAGGACGCGGCGCGACGAGGACAGAGGGACGGAAAGGTGGCCAAGGGTGAAAAGGAGGAAAGGACAGGCTTTTCGCGTGCTGCTCGGTCGCTTTTGGCCGTCGTCCAATTTCGGCCGTTTTGACGTCGGGAGAAAAGGAAGCGCGGAAGGGAAAGAGAGAGAGAGGGAGAAAGGGAGAGGACGCGGTGAAAAAGGAGGAAATTCAGCCCGCGTTCACACCTGGGGTATACATACGTACAACGAGAGGAAGCGGAAAGGGGTCGGGCGACGAAAAAGAGTTACGTCGGCTAAGTAAAGCGAGGCCAGGCTTTGAAGGGAGCGCGTCCTTCTGAAGGGGGCGTACTTCTTCGTTAAAATTAACGGTACCACTTTGAAGAGTCGGTCGCGTGGAGGGTCTCTCGTCAGAAGTGGATAAACATTCAACGTTATAATTCGCGGAGAAAAGACTGATTCACCGTAAATGCGCTAAATAACCCTTGTCGCCTGAACCCAACGTCACTCGAGGATTGTTTCGCGAGCTACGGAACCGACGACCGATTCGAGTGGGTGTTGCGTAGTTTATTCTCTCCGGCGTGCGCTCCTTTCCCGCGATATTGTTCAAACTCGCCCGCTTTTCCGGCTGTTCCGCGCTTTCGCTCCTCCCTCCGACGATCCTCCGGATCCGATCCTCCAGATCCGGTAAATTAACCGCGGTTTAACTTCGCTGCCGCGGCTCAAAAATTCAGTCAAGAAACACAGGCTAGTTTCGTTGCTTCCGATGATCTACTCGATGAAGATACCGCGCTTGATCGAGTGACTCGGGATAACGAACTCATCCCCGAACGCGATCACGTAACGTATCGTCGTGATTTTATTTTCCTTCCCATTGATTTCACGCTGGTTTCCAGATTTTTAATAAATTCGGCGAACCATTCCGGAAAATTCCGGGACCGATCGGGCGCAGCGTTCAGCACGATTTTTGTACGATGATACCCATTAGGTGATGTTTATAGATCTCGAGGAGCTAAAACCGAATCTGAAATCAGTTTTTGTCTATTACCCTCAGTTTTTGAGGAAATCAACTTTGAAAATCGCAATTTTTCAACTTTCACCTCCATTTATAACAAAACTACTAAAGCGATACGATTCCCGTTGGATTCGGTAAATTCCGTGGACTTCAACTAATACATCGATATACTATAGTTTT
>NIJG01000068.1:730215-741455 GCA_002201625.1 Euglossa dilemma
GTGTGAAGAAACGAATGCAGTATAAAACATCTGAAGATAGTTTTATTTATACATGTAATATAGTTTTATTATGCGCGCACGTTACGATGTGTCGTATTGAAACATTCTAAACAAAGAAACGGTGAACCAGCACAGTCTTCACAATATATCACGATTTTCTTGTTACCTGATTGTTTAACCACTGGCACTGGAAAGACGTGCAACGCACGTCGTAATGCGTTTGTCACAGAATCGCCAACGACGTGGTATATACGTCGTCATGCGATTGTTACAGAAACAAAAACGACGTGCGTGGCACGTCAAGTGAAATTGTTACCAGAGCACAGATCATCATTGCACTGCATAGTGTACAGTTATCAATATTTAACCCAAATTCTAAAATGGAACGCAAAAGTGAGGCATAAAACACTGTGTGATGCCTCCCAGCGAGTTACACTGGACCATTCTGGTACACGCGTCGGTGAATTTTTGCTAGCGCAAATGGTTAACACTCTAGAAAATAATAAAATCGTGACATTATTACTCGACAACACGAAGGAGCAATTTGAGATAATTGACGATCGCATGAAATCGTACTCCAGTGCCATGGGGGTCACCAGTGACCCCCGCCGCAATTAACATGCCAAACATGTTTATACGCTGTAACTTATCTGCTGCAGATAATATTTCAACATTATATATATCGCTAAATACAATATTCATCGCGGCGCCATGGACAATCCCGGTAAAATTAACGTGGCATTTGACCTGTTAAATAATTTTCAACGTAAGATGTAGAACGAAAATTAAATACAATCGCCACTGCGACGAAAAATTCCGCTTCGAGACTGCATAACCGATCGCAATTTCGCGGTATCGTTCTCTGGCAGCGCGTAAACCCTGGTGAAACCGATGGAAATAGAGTCTGAAGTCTACGACCGTTTTTAGAGCTGGTCGCGGGTTGAAAATCGAAAATGGAGGGCCGGCAGTCGTCACGAGGGTTCGCGTGTATGCGCATTAGGTACACGCGAGTGCCAAGCCAGACTGGTCCGGCAAATAGTTGGAAGCCTTACGCTCGTATATCATCGGGACAGGATTTATGCAATGCAGAAACTCGCGTGTACGTACGAGTGTGTTGGCTTAAGCGAAGGCAACGGGCCGCTGGTACAACTATAAGTCACCAACAGTTTTCAGCGCGTACGCGCGCGAACAATACTCTGCTCGACTTGTCCACGCGGAAGTGTACGTGTTCCTTGAGTTCTGGCGAAATGAAAAAGGAGGAAAACCGGGGAAAAATAGAGGAGAAAGGGGAGAAAGAGAAGCAACGTGGAAGAAGAACCAGAGTCGTTTCGCGTAATCGATTTTGCGTTCCGCGCACGATACATTGTCGTTTACGAGCGCTCGGTCGTTAGAGACGGTTGTCGCGATTGCAATTACTATTGCACTTGTTATTGGCCACGGGGAAATCGATTAACGTTTTACATCGGATTAATACACCGATATAGGAGTCGACTTTGCGAAGCTACGAGCGATTGCGTTCTCCTCGCGAATTTTTCTTTTTTTCTTTCGCGAAGGCTCGTGGTTCCAGCGAGAAATTGTGTCAGGATAAAACGGGCGCTCGCGTTCGGAAACAACGGGATTCTGCGTCAAATTGCTCGCGTTTGATCTCAGTTTACTTCGTTTACCACACCGCGTCGCAATTTTATCGTTCCTTGTCCGAGGAAAGTTGCACCGAGACAATCCATCGTGAATCTCGAGGCTGGGAAACGTTAATGAAATTTTAACCCTCGACGCGGCAGGAATTTCGAAAACCGAAGATCGGTTTCTTATTTCGAAAGAAGACGGTAGCCATTGTATATTCTTGGATCACGTCAGGAGCTTCTGATTTTCGGAAATTTCTGCCTGCAAATACGGTTACCAAGAATCAATTCTCGTGGAAAATTTGAACCCGTAAGATGAGCCGGATGCTGCATCAGCCCATAAGCCGTCGGTTATAAACCCGAGACACGATGAACACGCTTCAGAAGCACCTGACTGACGTCAATCTGTAATTGCATTCCTCGTGACGTGTGGATACGTTTTGGTCGAATTGCGTCGGATTATCTGTTCTCAATGCGCGATAGCTTTCGCGTTCTAACTGGCGTTACGCGGACAGGGCTGCTAGATCGCGGTATTAGACAAGCCTTTCCAACAGCTTTACCCTTAATTAGGTGTCGTCTTTCAATTTCGACCAGAACTGCCACATCCTCTGGGCATTTACGGCCACGTCGACAAACCTGTCTCGTTTGACAAACGAGACAGACCGATCAGCTCATCGTCTAAACATCTCGTCAACTGTAATTTCTCGAGGAAAAATACGAAAAAACTGACACGACTTCGTTAAACATCTTTCGGAAACTCAAATTCGTAACCTTACGGAGAAATCAAAATCACGTCGAAGTACCATACGACGCTGTAAAATAGAACTGATAGCGAAAAGATGCGGCCGCTATCGAACAGAGACCGTACCGAACCATCGATCACCGATTCAACTGGAATCCTCTCCGTTTGAAGCCCATTAGCTCGCAGTTTCATCCATCATAATACATCTGGAACGATCGTCACGAGTCCAAGACGCCGGATGATCGAGCGTCCGTGAACGGAAGGCCCGTGAAGCCGAAGAATTCCACGGCCGGCGAATTCGCTTCTCGAAATATCCGAATTTTTCGCTTAACCGGTCGGACAGTCGCGCAACGCGATAAAATAGAGCTGCGGAGATGGGAAACACGGCCGCGGGAGAGTGATAGACCGATGGAGCCGTAGACATTGAATCGGCCCCGTGTAGCCAATCATTGGAGGATCCTCCCATTCCCTGTTTAATCGTCTCAGCAACCTGGGTTCCGGCGGCCCGATAATGAATACGCCCCGTAGCGCAGTTAGCCGCATCTGCTAAATTCGTCGATAGACTTTAAGGTATTAGAAATTGGGTTCGTTTACAAAGCTTCTGACATTCCTCTTTTTTCATTTAACGGCAGGTTACTAGATTTGCGATTTAAACAAACGATACACGAGAATTTTTCCATCGTCGTCAGCAAACGAGGGTGGAAATTCTTAATTCGTCGATAGACTTTAAGGTATTAGAAATTGGGTTCGTTCACAAACTTTCTGACATTCCTCGTTTTTTAATTTAACGTCAGGCTATCAGATTTGTGATTTAAACAAACGATACACGAGAATTTTTCCATCGTCGTCAGCAAACGAGGGTGGAAATACTAAATTCGTCGATAGACTTTAAGGTATTAGAAATTACGTTCGTTTACAAAGCTCCTGACATTCCTCTTTTTTCATTTAACGGCAGGTTACTAGATTTGCGATTTAAACAAACGATATACGAGAATTTTTCCATCGTCGTCAGCAAACGAGGGTGGAAATTCTAAATTCGTAGATAGACCTTGAAGTATTAGAAATTGAGTTTGTTCACAAAGCTCCTGACATTCCTCGTTTTTTAATTTAACGTCAGGCTATTAGATCTGCGATTTAACCACTCGCGCTGGCAAAAAATTCACTGTAAAATTTAGTGTAACTCACTGGGAGACGTCACACAGTGTTCGACTTTTGCTTTCCATTTTAGAATAAGGGTTAAATATTGATTACTGTACACTTTGCAGTGCAATGATGATCTGTGCTCTAGCAACAATCCCACCTGACGTGCCACGCACATCATTTTTGTTTCTGTAACAATCGCATGACGACGTACATACCACCACATTCCAGGTTTTTCTATTTAACGTCAGCATACTAGATCGGCAATTCTGATTTTAACTCATTTGCATCAGCGGGCGAATTAATCCGCGCCAATAATTGTTACTTATCTATTTGAAATTTATTTACCGTGCAACTACCTGCGAAAATAAATATTTAAATTAATATGTCGTATAAGATGATTTTACTTTAGAGTCCGTATAATTTTTGGATTAAATATAAACAAGAGTTTGTTTGTTACGTTTAATTTCAATCAAGAGCTTGAAAGACTCTCTTCATAGCGTGGATGCAAATGGGTTAAGAATACTAATAACCGTTTTCCGGAATTTTCCGAAGGTTGGATCGTTTCCAGATACGCGGCAGTTGCATTTGTAAATTTATTTCTCGCGGAATCGCAGAATAGGGCGCGCGTGGTTGCGGTATAATTTCAGTCCCCCTTACGAGAGATCCGTTCTCGAGCGATTCGCGAGAATCGCTCTTAGAAAATGTCCCTGTCAGGCACAAGCCAGCGTACAAACTTTCAGCCGTTGATCGGTAAATTCATCTCCAGTTCCTTTCATTGAAACACAGAAAGTGTTCCACACGAGGGAAATGGATTTCTTGTTCCGTCGTGTGTCGCCATGGGAACCGGAACGTGTTTTACAGACTTTCATTTGATCTCGGAGGGGACCGAACGTAAGCGCGTAATTTCCGTGATAGTCGATGAACATAATTTTCCAACCTTCCACTAGTATTTTTCGAAAAATATATTCACTCGAAGAAGAAAAAGCGACGTCAAACTGTGACATCACCGCACTGTCATACAGGTGTCGTTAATTTTTGTGTTCTTTCTATACGGAAGCGATCGAAGTTGCTCGAAGCGTATTTGGGACAAATTCGATGATCAAGTCGCGAGTTGTCAACCCGATTTCGAAAATGGACGACCCGTAACCGTGGCTAATCGTCGGAAAAGTATCCCTGACCTACCCGAACGAACGGCGTCGTAGGTCGATCGGAACGAGGCAGAACGCATCTGTACACGCGCCGATTGGAGTTTGGCATGATTTAACTGCGGAACAAAGTGACGATTTCGCAGGTGGTTTGAGTCGTTTGTAAGCGTCGCGCGTGTCTAATGGTGCCCGTACGTGTAATTACGTTGACAGCCGACGGCAGGGACGAATTGTGCGAGCGATGTGTGGCGTGCGGTGTGCGTCGGCCTACGGATGGGAACGTTCGCTTCGACCGATGCCCTGTTTGCCCACTCGATGACGCATTGCCATGGGATCCTCTGCCCTTTCCGATTCAACCTACGCGTTCCGCTTAAGGACCTTCCAAGAGGAATCGCAATTTGAAACCCGGTTTACTAAACACGGTTTAAGGGCCGGTTCGTAAGGGTGGTCTCCTTTCATTCCGTATTCCGAGTTAAAAATTCCGCGACCGTTCTAGATTTACGGTTTACGAATTTATTTTCAACCTGCCTATTCGCACAAGTCGGAATTCGTTGAAAAACGTGGTGAAACACGACGTATGTTTCATCCAAGTTCGCGTTAGTTTTTCTAAGAATTTTCAAATTTTTCAAACGCGTCCGGGTCGAATTGAACTGCCGATTGAATTTTGGAAAGAAGCGAAGGGTCGCGAATCCTTGTGAATCCGTAATCTGATAGAACTTTTTCCCTATAAATTGCGCACGCGAGGTAAGGATCGCAAGGGAGGCAAACACTCGTGTCTGGTTTCGCGAGTACATGCCGGTTCGGTGCTGTGTTCCGTATGTACGTAACTATACATTGACCAGGTCTAGAATTCCGCAGGGACGGAGGTCGCATCTGCGAATACGCACGTACAAGCACTTACGCGTGTTTGTACGTAAATGGAGCTATAAGCGACGATAACGTTAAATTCGCCGCCGCTTCTGCAACATCTGAAACAGAGAAATATCGGCTTGATTAATGGCGTATTCGCAAACGTTTCGAGCGTGCTCCGTTAGAGCTCTAAATCTAAAAGTCACGCACGAAAGTGCGTGCGTCCCGATGCCGCTGCGGAATATTTCGAAAATATTCCGCGGAAATTCCGAGAGTCGTCGAATTTATCGCGAGCACGCGCAAATCTATTTCCGATAAAAAATATGATTTTAACGCGTTCGACGATTGGACGCGGCCGTCCTTTATTTTTCGACCGCGGATATAATCAGACGGACATATAGCGTCGCTTCAAAATGAGAAACGTTTCGAGGTATAAAGCCTCGAATCGTTTCCTATGATGTACGTGATATTTTCTTCGTCTATTACGATCAACTATTTCACATTCCCTGATTTACGGATTATACAAAATTCTTATTTCTAAATTTTATGGTTATCCAAAGCGAACACTGACATAAGCGATTGGACCAGAATTTTCATTTACTATTATTCGCGATTTCCTTTTTGTTTCGGCAACTATCGATACGATTTCACATCCCTTGAATCGCGAACTGTACAAAATTCAAACCTTCAAACTTTACGATTAATGCGAATACTTGGTAAACTGAGACACTCGAGTGAACCGGAATTTTCATTTATGATTTCTCGCGATTTGCTTTTGCATTCGAAAAATATAGGTACGTTTTCACACCTACTGATTCGTGGACTATACAAAATTCTCACCTTCGAAATTTACGATTATTCAATGCAAACACCTGGCAACCCGAAATACGCGAGTGAACCAGAATTTTCATTTACCATTACTCGCAAATTTCTTTTTGATCCGGAAAGTATCGGTACGATTTCACATCTCTTGATTTGCGGACGATAAAAAATTCTCACCTCTGAACTTTACGATTACTAAACGAACACTTAGCAACCCGAAATACCTGATTGTATCAAAATTTTCATTTACGATTACTCGCCATTTTCTTCTTGATCCGGAAACTACGATTTCACATCCCTCGATTCGCGGACTATACAAAATTCTCACCTCTGAACCTTACGATTAATTTGAGAACACTTGGCAATCCGAAAACCTCATTGTATCAAAATTTTCATTTACGATTACTCGCGATTTTCTCTTTGATCCGGAAACTACGATTTCACATCCCTCGATTCGAGGACTATACAAAATTCTCACCTCTGAACTTTACGATTACCCAAAGCGAACACTTGGCAATCTGACATAAGCAATTGGACCAGAATTTTCATTTACTATAATTCGCGATTTTCTTTTTGTTCCGGCAACTATCGACACGATTTCACACCTCCTGATTCACGGACTATACAAAATTCTCACCTTCGAACTTTACGATTATTCAACGCAAACACCTGGCAACCCGAAATACGCGAATGAACCAGAATTTTCATTTACCATTACTCGCAAATTTCTTTTTGATCCGGAAAGTATCGGTACGATTTCACATCTCTTGATTCGCGGACTATACAAAATTCTCACCTTCGAACTTTACGATTATTCAACGCAAACACCTGGCAACCCGAAATACGCGAGTGAACCAGAATTTTCATTTACGATTATTCACGATTTTCCTTTTGATCAGGAAACTATCTGTACGATTAAAACACGAAGAGGGAACGCGTGCGTGCGTATTAGAGTCTGTATCTTCGACAGGGTGGAAAAGGGTGGATCGAGAGAGGGAGGAGTAGCCCTTAACGAGCCTGTACGCGTGGCCGTCGAGTCGGACGAGGCTTCGATTACGCGAGACGGGAGGGTGCCGTTCAATTTCAGCGACGTTACGTCGGCCGACATTCCGCACGGTTTGCTGACTCGCGGGCGGACGCGCGCGCCCAGCCGCGCGTGCATTTCCGTGTAAACGGCGCCGCGCTGCAAAGTATCGTCTCTCTGCGGAGTTTCGAGTTGTTGCGCGCGAGCACCGGTGAAATCAAGCCTCGCCAGCCCCCGGCTGGATTTACGCTCGGCCCGCTCGTCTCCGCCGCATACTTCTCGCGTTATGGCAAAATTGCCTGGCACGTGTGAACGAGCAGGCGTGCGCGCGTACCGCGCGTCAAGCGTGGCAAGAATCCGTGCGGACGAGCGTGTGCGCGCGCGGGGCGCCGGGACGCGGCTGCTTGTCTCTCGGCAAAAACCACCCAACACGCTGCAGGGAAATAGCAATTTGCCGAAGAACAGGGCCGGGGGTGGGATCTGCTTGCCGCTGGTAATGCGTTTTTTGACGAGCAGCCTCGCTGTCCAGACGCGATCGCTCCTTTCCTACGCTTTTTCCTCTCCCTGTTTACTCGCAATCCAGGCCTACGTTCTTCTAATTTATCTATCGAAGCAATTTCCAGGAATTTAATCACGGTGATTCGATTTTTTAGAGTTCTCAGATCAGCGAGATATTTAAAGGAGGAGAGATTGCTAAAATTCGACGGTAGGACGACAGGATGGAAATTAAGGGTCCATCCTGCGTCCGTTTTTACAGATCGAAAGTTTTTATAATAGCTATTTGTTTATCCAACTTTCAGATAAAATCGGGAATAAAGAGCGAAAGTGAAGCACGAAAGCCTAATTTGGAATCGAGGCCTACGTTCTTCTAATTTATCTATCGAAGCAATTTCCAGGAATTTAATCACGGTGATTCGATTTTTGAGAGTTCTCAGATCAGCGAGATACTTAAATGAAAGATAAATCGTTAAAATTCGACGGTAGAACGACAGGATGGAAATTAAAGGTCCACCCTGCGTCCGTTTTTAGAGATCGAAAGTTTTTCTAATAGCTATTTATTAATCCAACTTTCAGATAAAATCGGGAATAAAGAGCGGATGCGATTCACGAAAGTCTAATTCGGAATCAAGGCTTACGTTCTTTTAATTTATCTTCCGAGTCAATTTCGAGGAATTTTTTCGCGTCGATTCGATTTTTGAGAGTTCTGAGATCAGCGAGATACTTAAATGAAGAATAGATTGTTAAAATTCGACGGTAGAACGATAGGATGGAAATTAAGGGTCCACCCTGCGTCCGTTTTTACAGATCGAAAGTTTTTATAATAGCTATTTGTTTATCCAACTTTCAGATAAAATCGGGAATAAAGAGCGGATGCGATCCAGGAAAGCCTAATTCGGAATCAAGGCCTACGTTCTTTTAATTTATCTTCCGAGTCAATTTCCAGGAATTTGATTACGGTGATTCGATTTTTGGGAGTCTTCGGATTAGTGCGGTAATTTAACAGAAGATGGATGGTTAAAATTCGGCGGTAGGACGATAGAATAGAAATAAAAGGTTAACCCAGTGTCTGTTTTTCTTCCACCTAATATCAGGAATAAAAACCGGAATCGAGACACGAAAGAATTTATCTTCCGAGTCAATTTCAAGGAATTTTTCCGCGTGGATTCGATTTTACAGAGTCTTCGGATTAGCACGGTAATTTAATAGAAGATGAATCGTTATAATTTGGCAGTAGGACTACAGAATAGAAATGAAGGGTCAACCCAGCATCCGTTTTTCCTACACCTGACCATCGGGAATAAAGAGCAGAATCGAAGCATAAAAGAGTTTATCTTTAATCAATTTCGAGGAATTTTGTCACGTCGATTCGATTTTTGAGAGTCCTGGGGTTATCGCGGTATTATAACAGAGTACGATAATCTAGAAATTAAGGAACCACCCTGCGTCCGTTTTCAGATATCGAAAGTTTGTCTAATTGCTATCTGTCTACCACAATTTCCATCTGATATCGGGAATAAAGAGCAGAATGGAGCGACGGAAGCCTATCGCGAGCCATAATCGCGGTTTCAGCCGGCGGTTAAATTGTCAAGGGCCAGGTAGAGGAGATCTAGGAGCAGAGGCCTTAGATCAACGCGGCACAGGGACATTAGACGGAATTTCAGCTCGCAGATTCGGCTGTACACCGGGTGGATGGCGGAAAATCGGAGTAGACGTTTTGCTACGTGAGCACGAAACTCGCATGCATGATCCCTGGGGCATGTCAGCCCGATCGGACAAGAATGTCAGGTGGTCACGTCACGGACCACCGGCTGTCCATCAATCCTGTCCATGGGGTACATGGGGGTCCCCGTCTCATTTCGATTACGTCGGCATACGGGTTGGATTTCACGTGTAAACTACGACTTACTCCCTTCGGCATTATCTCCCTCTCTCGCTGACTTCTCGTCTTATGACGCCGTCACGGATGATAATGGAGTTCTGGACCGCTGAAGGCATTTCCAGCCACGTATTCGGTAATTGCTAGCTCGCTGCGTCGAGCGCAAGAAATGGGTCACTCTCGTTGCTCGATTATCGGCAACGAGTACGATTTCAAACACTCGCGCTCCAATTTCGCCCGTTTCCTCCTCTGCCTTCGCTGTTTTCCAAATCTAGATAACCGCCAACGACGATCGTCTAATTTACGCGACTCGATAGATCCGCCAGCGATTTTCTACCAATAGGAGATCATTTACGAAATCTGGACAGGTCGAGGAAGCGGCAGACTAGTGTTTGGATAGGAGCAAATAAAAGTAGGTACGGGCAAACAAGGTTTAACCCTAATTGCGTACCAGCGGATAATTAGACAGTGGCTAAATTTACCTCGGGGAAATCAATACGGCGCAGTTTGTACATTCGCGTCGAAGTTTATCCCGAAATCTAGATCGGTATCTCCTCCGAAATCTTTTCTCGTTTCCTCGATTCTCTCTGCGAGAACTTGTTCGGTTATTCGTCGGAAGAATTTCGTCTAAAAGTCGTCGAAGATGTTCGTTCTCGAAACGAATCGGGGAACTCGATCGATGGAATAGGTCGAAAAATTCAGCTCTTTGCCAAGGAGTACGATCGCGCGTCGCGAACGAGCTAGTGCACACGCGTCGACCCTTTCATCCAGCAAAGATGCTGCGACTAAATTCTTTATGCACGCCAGTTACGTCGCCTCGGTGCACGCAGTCGCGAGCGTGCATCGCCGGAACGCAGTCCTTCCGCCTTTCCATCCGGCTGGCGAGCGTGTTCAATAATATCTCGCCCAATTTCACCCGATCCTTTGCACGCTTTCAAAGCACGCGTCTCTCGTCGTGGCTCTCTGATCTTCGTCGTCGACACGCCGCCGGGCTTCGGCCAATTCCAGCTTGTTCTTCCGCGAGAGAACCTACGTTCGTCCCTTTCCCTTTATCCAATTCGACGGATAAATTTTCGAATTTTCACGATTTTAATTCCACTCTGCAAAAGGTGATACGCGACTCGTTCGTGTGCCGAATTAAAAAACGAATGGTTTGACGTCGAAATTTAGAAAGTACTTTACTCGCGATGGCAGAAAGAAATTCTCCAAACTTCGTCTCCTTAAAAATCCATCCGGAAAACGGTCCTCGACGTGGTTGCCGAAAAGTCCCCCTTGAAATCGGGCCAAGCAGTTCCAGCTCGCCTCAATTACCACTCGCACAATCCCCAGTTCCATCACGGCCAATTAGCATTCCGCGCGCGGGCAAAAAAGGCGTCGCGGCGGCAGAGGGGCGCGAGAGGCGCAAGGGTTAAATCAATTCGCGCGATTCCCCGGGAACAATAAAATTCGCCGCGGTGTCGAATTTTAAAATTCAATTCTTCCCCGCCGCTTGTCGGCAGCGCGGGGGAAAAACCGCGCG
>NIJG01000068.1:741628-760108 GCA_002201625.1 Euglossa dilemma
CCCGGCCCGCCGCGATCCGGGATTTTGATTCTCGCCGTTCGACGCCGCTTAGCGGCAACCAATACGCTCCAGCATCCGCGCGCGCGCGCTCGAACACGCGCGCGCGCCGGTTCGTGATCGTGCTTCTTATATTCCTCGCTCGGCGTCTCCGCACAGCGCCGCGTGTACGATCATCGTTTGCCCGCTTGCTTCTCTTTTTCTCCTCTCCCGTGTGTACTTACGTGATCGAATACGTAAGCAGCCGGCTTTCTCCTTCTTTTACCACGAATTCCTCGATTCCGTGCCCGCTGCCACCCGGCCCACCCCGCCTCGGCTCCGCTCGATGGAAATCCAGATAGAATTCGAGTTATTTGCAGGGATATTTTAGCTCCGCCGAGGCGAGGGGTAACGTCTCGATCCGCTTCCACGTCCTCGTCCTTTCCTTCTTCGTTCCATTTCTCGCGAGCTTCCTCCTCGAGTACGCGTGACGCTAATAACGATGCCGGCGCTCCGCGTCGGAGAGATACTTTAACCGACGCGATTCTGGGCTCGGCAGTTGACGTCGCCAAGTGGCTCGGGACCGAACGACTTTCGAAGATTTATCCTCGAATTCGAGCGCAGGATTAATCGAAGCATCGGTCAAAGGGGCACCGGTGGAAATGGCCGGGGATAATTCGGAAAATCGTCCCCCCTGTTCAAAGGATAAATACACATGGTTCCACGGGCCACTCGTCCAGTCGTTTAATTAAGTCTTCGCGGCGGAACAAGCTTAACGAATGTAAAAGACAGGGTAAATTCGTTCTGCCGTGCGCCGCCGGTACGTCTTCCTCGCGAGATGTAATTTAATCGCGCGATTAAAGCTCCGCGAGAGGAAGAGAGAAGCGAGGAAGAGAACGAGAGACGCGTCCCGACAGATAGAAATGGGACAACACCGGCCATTCTTTCGCCGCGCATATTTAAGACGTTTAGGTGCAAAAGCGCGGAGCACGACCATTTTTCTCCGCCGAGATAGCGCAACCAGCGCCGCGGCGCTCCTCGCCCAGCGATGGATTCAAATGTTCGATGCTAAGTCAGCAGTCGCGGTTCGTTTTTCTTCCCGGATCCCTCTCGTTTGGCTTAGTTTTAATCAGTCCTTTCCCGCCTCCCGTCCGCATTCTCGTCTCGTCTCGCATCTTCTGTCTGTCTCTTCCTTTACTTTCTCTTATTTTCCTTCTATTTAACCTTTCCGACCGAAACCTCCAAACTGTCCGTGGCTTTAATAACGATTATTCAACGCGGAATTGTATTTTAGTGTCTCCTTACTGCTCCGACGAGGTTGCTCGAAAAATTTCTTTCCACGAGTCCGAGAAATTATCGAGATTCTAAGCGATAAGCGGAAGAAAGGACGCATAATCGTGGAAAGAAATTTCTCGATCCCTGAAATCTGGACCAGCGTCGAGTTCGATTTTCCACCGAGACCACCGCTTAACCAATTTCGCCTGAAAACCGAACCTTTTACCCTTCGCCGCTTTCTCCGGAACATTTACCCGGCTACCGCGATTCCTCGCGAACCAGCGCGAACCAGCGCGGAGGCCGGCCGATTCCGGATACCCGCACGTTCGCTTGTAGCCTCGCCGAGCACGTTAATTTCCTGCCTTTTTAGCCGTTTTAACGAGATCTCGGGTACGATAATGACGAGGCCATAATTGATAGCCACTTGAGCCCCGGTGGCCGTATTATCGTTCCGTTATCGGTTTGAATATTTCGCGGCCGGATAATTGAGTTTTTCGCGACGAGTTACGACGGCGTTAAAGGCGTGAAAGCCCGCCGCACCGGGGAACGTAACAGGAACGGCGATGGCCTGTTGCGTGTGTATCGCCATGAAAGCGGTCATTCGCCGCGTACGAGCCGCTAGTTCGCGCCACTGTAAAACTGCGCCACGCTAAAGCGGACATGTTGCCGCGCTCGCGAAATTATGGCGTGGCCCGTTTGATGTTGCGAAAGTGTTCTTGTAAACCCGGCCGCGATGGCAACTCGTTTCGAAACTGCGCTTTCGGAGCGACGAATGATCCTGATAGGAGTTTCGCGGTCGTTGCAGCATGATCGTTCCTGTCCACCGGCGGGAATGCAGGTTAACGGGTCGATTAACCGGTAATATTTTGCAACTCGATAGCGCCACTCCACGGTGTTTGCTGTTTTCCGTAACGGCCGATTCATATTCCCTGATCCCCGCTAGATCGTAATTATCGGATCCTGTGCTTATCCAGAGTCTCGATCGATCACGCGTGTTGGCCAAGTTTCCACCGTGAATTCACGTTCGATATATCCATACGAAACGCGTATCTACGACCTAGACCATTTTCGCAATCGCTCGCGCGTATCTAGGAACGGGTCTATCTTTTCTGGGCGTTTATGTAGATAATAAATGTCGCGTAACGCACGGAACGTTTTCGCGGCTTTTCATCGTTCGCTGAGTGTTCGGAGGAGAGAAACGGTCGCGTGGAATTGCGATTTTTCGTTTATCGACGTAGTTGCGGAGGAAAGGAGAGGAGAGGGTGGGTCGCGTGGGGGAAGATTAGAGCGAGGTTGCAGAGAAAACGAGCAATTTGTAGCGAGCGTCTGAATAAAGGTTGATGCTGGTTATTTCCGATGAATCGGATATCGAATTGAAAAGAAGGAAGGCAGGATCCCAGAGTGGATTGGAACACTGTCGAATTTGCGAGAGATCCGCGGAAAGCTTTTCAGATTTGCATATTGCCGAATTTTATCGAATACATTACTCAACGGCTGCCGGGGCGCTCTTTAAACTTATCGAAAGCAAACGTTGATATTAAAAAGGGAGAAAGGATTTTATTAATACTGTCTGTGTTTATCTTTTCACGTGATCTTCCGCTTTCTATATCCGGTAATGGAGTGTCCGACACTCGGACTGTTTAATCGCTCTTCGATTTGTCGCGATCTTTCCTCTTTCCCCTTTGCCAAGGGAAAATTACTCTCTCGACTCCCGAATTTGTTATTAAACCACGACTCTTTCTTTTTAACCTACATCTCGACGTTTCTATCTCCCCGTATCTCGGTGTTCGACTTTTTTCTCGCGCATGCACGCGCGCTCCGGCTACGTTTTACCGTGTTTTCGAATAATGCAAAGGTCTTTAGATTTAAGCTTGGCGAAACGTATTTCTCGCCGGAAGGCAGATCGCGCGTGGGTAGCCGCGCAATTGTTTCCAGTCACGATCGATTCTCCTAATGAGGTTCCAAGCGAAAACGATGGTAACGTATTTCATTGCTGCGAGGCAAATTATGTGATAATATACACGGAATCGTGATCCAGTTTCGTCTTTGGTCAACGTATCCGTAATTACGATATCGATTTCTCCCCCGCGGAGGGCGATTAAAAAACCGAAACTGCGATTTAAACGATAAAATCCTACTCCCTCCGCGCAAACACACAGACACGCAATCGTTAAACTGTGACCAACATCGTATCGTGCTCTAGCATGAAAGATATCTCCATAGTTTTTCCTCGAAGAGGTATCAAAATAATTTGTAAAAACTAATTATCCCTGGATGGAGTAAATTCCTAACAGATAATACTACGTTATCGTAATTCCCAACGATTCTACGTAGAGGACGCGTTTAAAATTCTTTCCCCTCGAATTCCGAAATAACCAAGGAATGAATACACGAGAAATCATTGGAAAAACCTGTCACAGCACCCCATAGTCTGATCAGCCATCAACGTCGAAGCAACGACACCATGAAGGAAAGTAGTATCAAACGAGAACCGAGGAAGGTCCCTGTCGCGAGCACTTAGGGCAATTCGACGGCAGTTAGGCGCATCCGAATCAATGGCACTCGGGCATTATCTTTCCTCTTGGTCCATGCGAGGCGAGCCGCAGGGTACGCCCCGATAATTATAATCAGTCGGAAGGGGTCTGGCCAGGGGTTAACGTGGATCGCCGAGGTCACTCGGGGGCTGGTGTAACGGGCGCAATAAGAGAGACAGAGAGAGGGCGAAAGAGAGCGAGAAAGAGAGAGAGACGTGGAAGGAGAGGACTCGTGTGCCGTCTCTCCGCGCTGCGACAGAGGGTGGACAGAGCATTTACATCATTTAATTTATGACCCTCTCCGCTGCACCGACAACAAGCGCGAGAAGGCTGTCCGTGTAAGCGTGCACGCTCGCACGCTGGCCGGCGGGCAGCGGGTCGCACACCGACGCATAGCCAGAATAAATTTGCATATGCATGTAACGGTGCGCGGCTGCAGCACGGGAAAGAGAGACAAAGGGGATCCTGCGGGGAAGAAGCAGACTGGAACACCGATGCCCGCCCTCGGAATCGAACTCGCCGCGGCGCCCAGCGTCCTCCGCCGCTTGGGGTGAGAACGATCCCGATGTCGCACGAATCGTACCATGGCAGGATAATGCCGTGTCGTTCCGACCGGTTGCCACTGCTCGCGGGCAGATACAGCGGATGGCTGAATGCGGAATGATTAGGTGATTCGCTGGCTATGGGCCTGTCCAGGCTTGGGTGCTCCTGGCATCTGCACACCCGAGGTCTACCGCGAGCCAGGGATTATTCTTCTCTCGGATACTTTCATTCCCGACGCGCTTGCGAATTGCCAAATTCGCGTGGACGGTATTTTGCGATGTACTCGTATGAATTGTCAAGGGTTTTATTCGTCTTCTATCTCGTGTCTTCGTACATTTTATGGATTCCTTGACATTTCTCTGGCGGTCCGAGTTTCGGGCCACTTCGGTGATTTGTTGACTCTTACTTAGGGACTAATCCAAATGATGACTAGGTGGTCTATGTGTTTGTGAACGTAGAGAATAGAGAGAAAGAGTAATTTTATTTTTCAAATAATACGGAAGCGTTTCTCGTTAGAGACACGCGAATACTCGGTATATAATCGAGCAGAGAAGCGCGGGGGTTTTCGATTTTCTGCTCCGGGGTTTTTACAATCTTCCGGTCAAATAGTATTTCATTTGCCTCGGCGGCAATGCTTGATATGGCCCTTTAATTTTGGGATTTTCATTCAACCGAAACGAAATTACAGTGACGGTCGTAAAGGGATTTCATTCGCCGTCAGTCTCATAAAATTCTATTACCCTGTGGCTGGACTTAATTATTGCACTAAACGCATCGGAATGAATTTCGAATTAAAAATTGATTAAATCACGCTCAGTCCCCGATACGAGCCGGCTATAATTTCATTACGTAAATGAAAAAGGTCCGGCGATTCGTTCGACCGAAAATCGATGGTTAATTTGTTCGTGGATCGTTCCTTCGTCGTTTTTTAATACCCGCGATACACCGCGGCGAAGGCGCGGGACTGTGTTTGCTCGGTAAATGTTAACGGGAAAACTGTCGGAAGCAATTAATTACTGTTTGGCTTAGACGCTGAGAAGGGTAAACATCGACGCGCGTATTAGCCAAAAAGATGCAACCTTAAATCCAATTTGTCCGTGACGTCGCAAAGTTGCGGTTTGCCGTGGATGTTGCCGTGCAAGCTAAACTTCTGTCTGCCTCGTCAAAACTTGATATACCGTTCACGGCCAATCAAACTTCGAGCTCTGGTAATCCCGAAGCCAAATATTTCGCGTGTATATATTACCGCTGATGATGTTTTTCCCAAAGACGTTTCTCGTATCCGCCGATGCCTTCCTCTAGCCGTAACCTTTCGCTCTGTGCACCTACTTTAACGCTATCCACGTGGATATGAAAGTAAAACGGATATTTACCGGCCTTTCCTTCTTCGAACGAGACCTTTTATAGTCGACCGATAGAAAAAAATTCGCGGAATGCAACGGTAGAAAAATCGCCGCGAGAAATTCTCGGCGTTTGTTACGCAATTTCATGGGAATTATACAACGGTGCCCCTCCGTTCTTGGCGTCGTCCTAAACGCGAGGAAGATTCGTCTTGGACCTCGAAAGCAAGCGAGGCTGAAATTCAATAAGCTCGATTTTCACGCGCGGCGAGCTGGTCCAATTAAAGCGTCAACGAAGAAAGGTCTAAAATTCGCGACCGTCCCATTTTCCTCGTCGCCGAGGCGCGCCAGTTTGCTACCTTGCCGAACGAAGACGTAATTCTTTTAATTACTGGCTAGCTTAAAATACAGCCCCTCTTAAAGCGCGTGAGAAACGAAGGGGCGATGGTTACGCCACGGCTGGGACAAGGGCGGAGAGAGAAGGAGAGAAAGAGCACTTTCGCGAGGCTTCAAATTAAAACGCGTAATTACGCCGGGCGAATTTAGTTCCAATTAGTTTACGATTACCTTTCAACTCGCCCCTCTTCCACCCTTCTCTACCCACGCCAGTCGAATTTCCAAAATTGATTCTTCAATCCGTTAACGGGTGGCCGCGTAACGCTCCACTTTCGTTTTGAAAACAGGCCACTTCGTTGAGACGAAAGTTACGAACGCCGATCAATTTCTACGAGTCGAATTTTATCGAATTTTCTTCGCGTCTGGTCCATAGCAATTAAAGCGAATCGAACGAAATTCGCGAAACAGCAAGGATATATTAATTCAGACATTAAACCCGAATCTCGAACTCGACGTCGACCAAGTACGGTTTCCGCGTTTCATGCGTAAACAAATTTAGCCGCAGAGCTAGCAGACGAGGGAGCGGCGTGTATTATCGGTACGAATTTCTGTTTCAGAATGTCAAAAGGCAGCACAGATTCCGGTTGGCTATGGCTCGCTTAGTGAAGCCTCAGATCCCGCCGTCCGAGCCGCCCCTCGTCTCTCCATGGCAGCCACGGTAAGTAAATTGACGCTAAAACATTGTTAACCAGAGACGCTTCGTTGCTCCTTATGCAATGCTATGCCAACAGCCTGTCCGTCGACGAGTTTCCGTCTTGATCTTAATAAGTGGACGACAATGAAATTAGTTTCGTTAGCAGGGAATCTCGCGTGTCCCGCGTCTCTTCCGTTTTCGGCTAACGGCCGTTCCTTTGCCGCGTTAACCCTCGTCAACGCTTTTCTCCTCTCCCATTCGAATACCGGAGTCATCGTTTTGTCGATTAGTATCCCGTATCCTGTATCCGGCTGTAACCCGACCCTTGCATCGCCCTCTCGTCAAACTTCTCTGGTTAAAAATCGCAAGAATTTCGTTTCGAACCTAAAAATTTCAAGGATCCAGCATTCTACGAATTTAACTATGAATTTTTTATTTCTCGATGCAAGAAATGCCTAAGATTAAAGATTAATCCAAGCTCGTAACACGTTTCTTCGCGACTTTTCTATAATTTTCTACGAAAAGTATAATACATAAGCGATTTCGGCTACTATAGTTCGTCCCCCTGGAGAACGACCCTTTCTCGATCTCGCAGTTTATATCTCGAGCGCCATCGGTCACTGGGCCCTAGAGGAAGGCCTGTTTGTCAGCGTGCACGTGCACAAGCGATAGAGACAGAACCCCCTTCGCGATGGGCAGAGTCCAGAGTTGCAGACCGCCCCTTCCGGATATTCGTTCCTCGTATATCTCCAGCTTGGCTGGCCACGTAGTACGTGGCTCACTGGATCAAACAGAAGGGTCATCGTTGCAACAACGCGCGTATGGAGATTCATCAACGTTATTCCGTTAAAAATCTCCGAGACAGCTCTCTAACTTCGATGATCGCGGAACGAAACCTGTAACGAGCTATCTCGATTACGCGTAGACCTTCTTCCGAGTAATTTAATCGCGAAAGTTCGGACGAATTGCCTGCTAACGAATAGACATCGGTACTTTGGCAGTATTCTCCGCCTAAACTCGTGGCGGGCAAAATTCGAGACAAATTTACGAATGTACACCTGGCGTACCCTAAGCAACGACCGCGCAGAATGTGCGGCGTTCGGTCGATTAATAGTTATCGGTTTAATCGCAATCCATTGCCGGGTTCACCCTCGATCGTTGGGCTCGACTTGCCGACTCCTTCGTTCTGCCGCGTTTCCAGCAACGCTGATGGGCCCTGAATCGCGGGCAAGGCGGGTAGGAACTCGGTGGTCGTTGGTCAGAGGGTGGATGCTGGCTACGAGGGAGCTAATTGGGCGGCCAGGACGCGGAGGGCTGCGCTATCGGCACGAACACATCCATTTGGATCGTTGGCGGCCACAGCCGCGCCACCCGACTTACCCCTATGCTGGCTCTCGCACATGTTCCATCGATGTATTGGCCGACCGTTTATCGCTGGTCGATAACACGCGACACGCACCTGCGCCGCAATTCGCCGCGACGCAGCGTGGCCGAGCTCGCTGTCGGCTCCCGTTGTTTTCCTGACATTAGGCACTCGTTAGGCCAGGCTGTTTGATGCGGAGTCGTTGATCGAGCGTGGGGTGCACAGCGGATAGGGTCGTAAGAAGCGTGGAAGGAGAGATCGAGGGGTGGTTTGTTAGGTATGTTCGACGTGGCCGCTGTTAGGGTGACTTTTCTGGTAGGTACAGGTGGTTGTTATCCCCCGGGGCTGATACACGGACGTCTGCTTATTTTTCTCGATTAGTTCGCAGCCGCTCGGTTACGTATTATCCCGCTACTTAAATACCAAGAGGAAAATTAGTTTTCCGCCGGGCTATCGAGCTCTATTTCGAATCGATTAAGTCCCGGTTTGGGTTAGTCTTAGGCCCCCTGGGCGAACTTCGCCCACCAAGTCTCGATTCTACTCGGATCTCGCGAAATCTCTTCCCTCTGTACACGTGTCCGATCGATTTAACCTATTTTCCGGCCGATTCTCCGAGTTTAGAGAGTATTTAAAAGCGAGCGGAGAACCAGTTCCGATACACCGATGGAAGGAAGGAAGAATTCGAGTCGGTGGAGAATAGCAGAGAACGTAATTTAGTTACGGTTACTGTATCAAACGGTGTATAGCCTCTAAGTAGTACGCATCGATGCGAGTCAGACGCGCCTGTTAAAGCAGGACACGTTTTAAAGCGAATGCGAATCGTTCTTCGAAATATTTTCCATGTCAAATCGCATCGTAGTTTCTCGATGAAACGAAAAATCGTGGAAAGGGGAAGGAAATCGCGTCTGCCAATTGCCGCGAATCGCGTGCAAGGCAGTGCCGCGTTAAGTGGCGGGTTAAAGTGGCGAAAACGAAGGTAGCCGAATCCATATCCTCCATCGTCTTTCCTCCTCGCGCGGGTAACGCCTGTCTCGGCTGAGACGTGCTTCCAATTGCAAGGTAAACCAAACCTGACGTTTCCATGCCGCTGGTTTTCATTAAGAAGCCAAACTGCAACCACACGTAACAGACTAGCCGTGTTTAGCATTCAGCTCCGCTCCTGCTCGCCGCCCCTCTAAGCGCCAGCTTTTCACCCCTCTATCGACCTTCTGCCAACCTTCCATCCGTAATAAAATATTACGCGCGCCGATTATACGCGTAATTGCCGGCCGAGTCCGCGAAGAGGAGTTCCAGCGGGTTCGCGATCGATTACGTTTTTCGCGCGATGGTAATTCGTAATCTTTACGTATAACAACGGAGAATTCGCGAATTACGAGAGAAGCATCGCGACGTTGATAACCCGGACGAGTGGTCGGAAATTCAACGCGGCGTTTTTCAGCGAAATTTCGAGCGATACCTGCATTCTGGCAATTGCATAATTTCGTGGATGATGCCGATTTCATCGTTCGAAACGATACAGTCTTCCAACGTGGCACCCGAGTTTAAATAAATACTTAACGAGTAGTGGACGATAATGTTTGTATAATAAATAGCCGTGAAATATAGATCTTGAAATATCGTTCGTTTGTCGAATTTATCATTGGAATTAATTATTTTCATCTCATAAATTTAAGTGTGCCCGGTCCTGCCGGCGCTTCCTGCACTGTCGGCGATATCGCGGATCGAATCGCTGACCGGCCGCGGTGCTCCCCTGTTAATATGTTGATAAGCGTCAAGTCGAACGTATATCTTTTTTTATCGCTCATTATTCGCGTTCGAATTTCCATTTCGTTCCATTAAACTCCAATTCTGTCATAATATTTCTCCAGCCCCGCCGCGCCGCTTTTATTGAAACATTTTTCCTTCCCCCGGCCGGCCTCCCCCCGCACCCCTCCGCCAGCCAGCTTCCATACAGCAACCGAACGATGCTGACGTCAAAAGCATTTTCCGCGCTTTAAACGAGTCATTAATTTCGCAATCTTTCCGCCTAACCGAGGCAAGCGGCCACGTGATTTTCTCCTTTTATTACCGAGACCGACGAAAGAACTTCACCCTTTTTCCCTCCCCGACTTCGCCTTACGGCGTCCCGACGTAACTTGTACGCGTGTGCCGTCAAAGCGAATCGATTAATTAACCACCGACCTGCTGCACCTCCTTCGCGAGCAACGATTTCCATCTCGAAACCCCGTTCCTTCTTTGCCAGTCGTCGAGTTCGTTCCACGTTGAAAAAGTCTTTCAGGTTTCCGGAATCTTCGCTGATCGAAAATCAATCTTCCCGAACTCGATCTCTCAGTTTAATAATTTTTAATCGACGGTCAGAGGTTCGTTCGTTCGCTTCGGGAAAAAAGCCTACGCGGCAGGGGTGAACGATAAGGGGTGAAACGAAGGGACAAGTAAGAAGATAGGGGAACAGCTTTGCGTTCGAGACCCGCAACAATGCCGACGATGCAGGGGATGCTCTGGCGAACGATAGTCAAACTGGTCGCCGACAATGGGTTATCGGTTTTTTATCATTCCACTTTCGAAACAACAGCACTTAACCGACACTCGCGATCGCTGGGGTGCAAATATTTGATCCTTGTCGGGAGGCTTTCAAAGGTTCGAGTCTTCTCGCCCAATTTTCCAGCTCCATTGCCTTTTCGGGGTTGTTCGTAAATCTCGTTAACGCGCAGAGGTGCCGCGATCGATCAACGACCGTTTTTAATTCGTACGCGTAAATTTCGATCGTGAACCAGTCGAGAGAAATCGAAGTTAAACGCGTGTTCGAACGGTGCGAGGTTTCCTAGAAAATCAACCCTAAATGGAAGAAAAATGACCGCAACAATGGGACGAAGAGCGTCCATTAAACCCAGCACGAGCACAGTGACTGCATACGATTCCCAAACAATTTTCTCGTCTCTGCTGGCCCCGAAATGGTGGCCGGAACGAAGACACCGAGCACTCCGCGTAATTAGAATTAACTCGATCGCGCGATGATTTTATTTTCGTCTCCTTTCACCCCTCCCTCCGGCCTCGTTTCGTTTCCAACCCCCTGTTTCCCGGCGAGCGTGCACTCGGTTTCAAGTTCGTACTTTCGAGCCAATCCAAGAGCGGTCTAGAGTTCTCAGACCCGTAAATCCTTTAAGTGTCTCCCCGCTTTTACCACTCAACCCTTGGAGTGTAGATAACAGAGTGAGGAGGAGTAAAGCGAAGTACTTGTGCAGTTGTGCCATTTTTCTTTGCGCGCGTCTGCCCGCCGTTGCGCCGCGTTTTTTTTCCTTTTTTTCCCCCACCCCTTCCTTCCCTCTTTCTCCCCTTTTTTACGCGCACCTCTCGGAAGTAATTTCGCGGGCAACGCTGAAATAAATATTCTTTGACACGCGATACGCGCGCCGCCCGTCCCGCGTAACCCTTCTATTTACAACGCGTGAAATGAAATTTTTCTCGTTTTGTGGCCCGCCGGTGTGCCCCGTGCACGCGTCGCGTTATCGCGTTCCGCGAGGAGACACCGCCGTTTCCTCTGCTCGTAATTGCGCGCCTGGACACAAAGGACTCGCGAGAATTCGGTCCACGACGCCGGTAGGTCCGTCGTCTTTGTATCTCTCGTATCGCTTTTCCCCGCGAAGCTTCTAACGTCGGTCGTTGGAAATCGACCGAGGCGAAATTTCACCAATTAGCACGCTGCCTCGCGGAAAGTAGAGCAAGGTCGTTGGGAAATTTGGAAGCAGTAGATGAAGAAGAATCGTACTAGAATTCTGGTTCCTGGGTTTGTAGGACTCGCTAGTTCCTCCATCGCCGATTTTATATTCATTTCTCGGTTTAATCCTTTCGCTATGAATGGATTCTCCGCCCTGGTACTTTCACAACCGTCGCAACGAAACAGTGCACGGTACACGCGCTTTTTGACCCTGTCGCGAGATTATAACCGACGAGATGAGACGCCGATCGACGAATTTCTCGCGATGGTGATCGGTAGCGATGAAATTAGCGTCTTAAATCGACGCGAGAGATTCTCCGAACGAAGAAGAGGAGGGAAATTAACCCTTTCGCTACGAACCGATTCTCCGCTGCGGTAATCTCGCAGTACGACGTGTCGCAACGAAACAGTGCACGGTGCACGCGCTTTTTGACCGTGTCGCGAGATTAGAACCGACGAGATGAGACGCCGATCGACGAATTTCTCGCGAAGGTGATCGGTAGCGATGAAAATAGCGTCTTAAATCGACGCGAAAGATTCTCCGAACGAAGAAGAGGAGGGAAATTAACTCTTTTGCTACGAACAGATTCTTCGCTGCGGTAATCTCGCAGTACGGAGCCGTCGCAACGAAACAGTGCACGGTGTACGCACTTTTTGACCCTGTCGCGAGATTAGAACCGACGAAATGAGACGCCGATCGACGAATTTCTCGCGAAGGTGATCGGTAGCGATGAAAATAGCATCTTACATCGACGCGAGAGATTCCCCGAACGAAGAAGAGGAGGGAAATTAACCCTTTTGCTATGAACGGATTCTCTGCTGCGGTACTCTCGCAGGACGGAGCCGTCGCAACGAAACAGTGCACGGTGCACGCGCTTTTTCACCGTGTCGCGAGATTAGAACCGACGAGATGAGACGCCGATCGACGAATTTCTCGCGATGGTGATCGGTAGCGATGAAATTAGCGTCTTAAATCGACGCGAGAGATTCCCCGAACGAAGAAGAAGAGGGAAATTAACCCTTTTGCTACGGACGGATTCTCCGCTGCGGTAATCTCGCAGTACGGCGCGTCGCAACGAAACAGTGCACGGTGCACGCGTCCGATCGTCAGCAGTCGCGTCTATGTCTCATTGCAGCACGCGTTGCTTGGCTGGTGCTCGCGGTGAAAAAAATTGTTTCAAAACAGAGTATTTATAATTTATTAACATGCACACCTTTAATAACTGAGATCAAATGATATTGCGCAACATAATAATATTAGCAAAGCTATACAGTTCTAAAAACGGGAGTGCTCAAATTATCGATGTTGTTTTGGCTTTGTAATATCTGTATCTTAAATATTTGTTGCTTTTTTGCGCATTTAAAATTTTTTATGTATCTCTCAAAGATAGGGGTTAAAAAANATATCTGTATCTTAAATATTTGTTGCTTTTTTGCGCATTTAAAATTTTTTTTGAATCTCTCAGAGATAGGGGTTAAAAAAATAAAAAAGCACGAAGAATAAAAAAATTTTAAAGTTAAGAAAGAACTCCTTTATTACAAATTAAGTGTGCCCCATGAGATGTAATGACACTTTATAGATCCAAAAATACATAAATAAATATATTCATAGCATTTTTTATTTATTTTTTTTTCATCGTATGTTCGATTACGCGACATCTTTAGCGGGAACGACTATAGTCGCTCGTAGTATCTTAGCGGCATCACATGGAGAGCGACTATGGTCGCCCGTAGTAGCGAAAGGGTTAACCAACGAATCAGGAGGCCGAAGCCTAAAACTGTTAACTTCCTCACGCGGAAAACTAACGAGCTCGGAATACCCGAGGAAAAAGCGAATCCGAATGCCGTTGAAAAGCAAGGAGAAAAAAAAAAACACAAAACACGCGAAAACCGTGGAAACAAAATAGACCGGTACTCCGATATCTCTCGGTCACGCGATCCGAGAAAGCCTGGTGGTTAGAGGAGGAAGTCCACGGGAGAAACCTCGGTGGATCCTCGAAGAGTCTGAACGGAGAAGAAACTCGGTGGAATGGTCGGCGTGTCTTTCTCCTCGAGAAGAGCTCGAGAAGAACCGGAGAGAGGAGCCGAAAAGAGCTGAGAGACGAGGTGAAGAAAAACGGCGGCCGTTTAGAATATCCATCCGTCCGTTGGTCGATTTAGCAGCGCGACGGAGCCGAGTCTAAGCGGAGAGTCTAAGCCGTGCACTGATTAAGCGAATTCCCGGTGAAAAGAGTGGTCGAATGGCGGAAAGAGAGGCGAGGAGAGGCGAGGCGGTGGACAGGGTGGAAATTCGGGGAAGAAGCGCGGTAAATAGCGTGAGGTCGGGGCTGGTGGCGTCGGCGCGGGTGCTGGCTGCACGCGACGCACACCACAGGACCGACCACGTGCACCAGGCGGCCGCGAAGTTACTTTGTAGCGGCTTCGAGGAGGCCGATGGCGTCGCCGAGCACTCGAGCCGGCGTGATTGTAATATAGGTCAACGTTTACACAGCTGCTTTAAGCTGGATTTACTCGAGAGCTTTCGCCCTGCCATGCCAACCGGGGCAAACTGGGACGGCAAATACATTTTTTCCTTTTTTTCTCTCTCTCCCCTATCCTCTCCTCTCCTCTCCGCCTTCACGTGTACACGCGCGAGTACGTGTGAGGTGTTTGGATGTTCGGGTGGGGTGGTATGTAGCGCAGCTAGCTCCTCGAGTATATTCTCGGGTACTCGGTGTGTAGGAAATCGCGGCGTGATCGGGAAGACGAAGATTCTTTGAAGAAGTCGTTCCTGTCGAGACGACGGGCATGTTGGCCAACGTTTCTCCCCGCTAGATTGCTTTTTTCCGAATTTTCTCTCCGAAGCTAGTCTCGCGTCCTCGCCAAGTCTTTTAATGGGTTTTAAGGAAATTTTCGCGCAAATGCTTCTATCGACGAAGCGTCGAAAGCGGATATGTCGTATAGCGCGGTAGTTACATCTTAAAGATTACGCTCGTTCTTTCGAGCGAGTAAAGTGAGACATGCTTCTAATTTCCACGGGTTCCACGCCCTCGGCTGCTTTGTTTCTAGCGATATTCCGGAACTTTGTCTCGACGAGCAAACCGCCGACTTTTCGCCGGGTCTTTTAACTTAACCCGCACCGGGCACGGCCGGTGCGTCCGGGGAGCAACAATTCGGTTCGAGAGACGTCGTAAACTAATTTCCAACGAAGGAAACTGAACCTCGAAGAGTTGTAATGTCACAAAGGATCGCAAATAACGTTAGATACCCTGAAAATCGATTACCCGCGACCGAGAGGAAATCATACGGAAAATAAGTAAGCGTCGAAGTATGCTCTCTTTGAGCCCGCGTTGTCTCTTCGTCATTCCTTTAACCAATTTTATTTACATTATCAGGTTTTCTATGCTTGCTTTTATTCCACTCCGTGCAAGTTGTAAATAATCCCTTTAATCAGGATAATCCCTCTATACATAAAATCGGTCAAAAATCAAGACAGCGAAGTTCACGATTTCATTCGAATACCTCGTCACCGGTGCTTTAAATCCTTGTTCTGTTAAAGTATAGAATTTTTATTGTAAGGAAACGGTAATCCTTATAATAAGTACTGTCTTCCACTATCAAAAGAAAATGTAACGGAGCTTTCATCTACGAATCTCAAAATTCTCGAATCTTCGGAAGAGATGCGATGAAAAATTCGACTCACCCTTTGCATCTGCGCTTCAACCCGATTTTCTCACGATTTCCGACACACCCGGTATAGTCTACTACTAATATATATTCTACTATTAATAAATACTATCTTCCTCTACCAAAAGAAAAATGCAACGAAGCTTTCATCTACGAATCTAAAAATTCTCGAATCTCCGGAAGAGACGTGAAGAAAATTTCTACTCACCCTTTGCATCTGGGCTTCAACCCGGTTTCCTTGCGATTTATGACACACCCGGTATAGCCAGGCGCGCTCGTAAGAGCCTCGCTCTTCGCATTGAAACGCGCACGTTTACCTGTTCGCGTTCGTCTTCGTCCGACCTGCTCCATCTCGGTCATCCCTCTTTCGTTCACCCCTCGTTCCTCGCGTTTGAGCCAGGGGCGGCCATGAAAGTCGAGTTAACCTTTCGAACAGCCTCGTTCCGAGCTTAACGCCGAGCCGAGCCGAGCTTCGGCGAATTTTTTTCGCACAGCCCTGTACGCGTCGTTTTTCCTTCCTAGCGGCTTTGCACGCGGCGCCGGGGCTGTGTTTCCGCTTGAAATTTCCGTGCGACCCCCGTTGTTTCGCGGCGGAAAGGGGTAACGAAAGCGTTTCGTTGTATCCGTTTCGTTCGCGGTCCCGTTGCTGCTCGTTCTCGCCGCGGCTTTGTTTAGCAAATTGATGGCGAGCGATTGTGGCCGTGCAAGTTTTGGAAATTGTTTAATAAGAGAAACAAGGCAAGTTTCGGAGAAGCGAAATTAATTACATTATCTCGGGGTCGACTTCGTCGTCGCTCCTTTTCTTCGCGTTCGTTTCTGCGTCTACTCGCTATATCTTTGGTAATTCTGACTTTGAAACAGTCGCTGGATCGCGTGCCATCGTGATTTTTCTAAAGTATTCTACACATGTCGCTGCATTACATGTTCCTTGTAAATCTGCCAACGGGTTATTTGCGAAGAAAAGAATAAATTATAATTTCTCGCGATTTACGAACGCTGCTTAATGACATTTTCCCTCGTTCGTGCGAATAACTCTTTTCGCCCCTGTTTCAGTTCCATTTAAAAATATATAATACGATTGTGGATTCGTGACACCCTTTCGATCATTCCCGCGGAAAACAACGCGCATACAGATCGGTATCTGCCGGTTTTATAAATTTTATTTGCTCCGTTTCTCTCTTTTCCTCTCTTTTTTTTTCACGCCGCCGCGTTATTCGGGAGTTTTCATTGAAATCACGGTAATAAATTACGCGCCAAAAACGTTTGTCACGTTTCGAGATCCATTACTCAACTGCGGATAGATAACAGAAAAATTCTAGTTACTGTTAATCAAATGAATTATGTAAAATATTCCGCGGTTGCGCGCGGCCGCGTCTCGATGCGGACCATTGTCAAGCGTAATTAATTTACGAGATAATTACAACCAGCGAATATTATTGCAAACGTTACAAAGATTATAGCTAACATCGGTACAAGCGTGTTATCCTTTGCATCTAGCGTCGTGTTTTACCCGAAATTTTATTGCCTTAGGTTATCTAAACAAAAAATTATCCTCTTTATTCTCTAGTGTCGTACAATTATTTCTACAAATATTACCACGAGTTTATTAATTTACGCGCTGCTCGCAAATAATATATCGTTGCATCCATTCACGGTTCGATGCTATAAAATAATCTTGTCGCGATTAATTATCCGTGTCGCAGACTAAAATTTTTTTTATGCACGGAAAAACCATCGTCAAAAAATTCCCCGCGCCTTGAAGAATTGATAAATCGCTATCCTAAATGGTACAGCGATCATTATCGATTACAACCGCGTTNGCGCTGCTTGCAAATAAAATATCGTTGCATCCATTCACGGTTCGATGCAATAAAATAATCTTGTCGCGATTAATTATCCGTGTCGCAGACTAAAATTTTCTTTATGCACGGAAAAACCATCGTCAAAAAATTCCCCGCGCCTTGAAGAATTGATAAATCGCTATCCTAAATGGTACAGCGATCATTATCGATTACAACCGCGTTTTGGTACCTCGGCTAAACGTTGCGCGGGTTTTTCGAAAATTCCCGAGTGAACGGCAACTTGGACGGACTGCATGGAACTCGATTTCGAGTGAACGCGGCCGCGTTTGGGATTATGCGATTTAAACGAACTTAAAGCGGCACGTATCGATCGATAGACAGAGGGTGGATGAGAAAGACGGATAAAGGAAGGGAGAAAGAGAGAGAATAAGCGAGTTCAGCGTGGATGGAGGAGACGACGGATTCGCGTGACGTCTTTGACGGTGCGTCTTCGTCGTCGACGAAAGCGTCGGAAGCTGCACGTCTCGAACAGAACGGCACCGAGCGGCACGCATCTTCAAAGGGGCCGAAGTCCTTTGCAATTCTAGTTCGCGTCATGTGAAATGCAATCATATTCTATTTCGAACGCTCGCGTCTCGCCGAGGCGAATTCCGGCATCCGTTTGCCGCGCGCTATGTACCTTTTACATAATTCGCTCATTGTTTCCGGCTATCTCGATTACCGTCACCCCGATCACCCATTGTTCAAACTTGCAAGCTGACAATTAGCGGAAGCGAGCTCGCGAACCGCTCGAATCCAGCCTGTCTCGGTAACCGAACCAGGCCGACGACGAAATGCTACATTTTTGGCACTCGCCTTCCGCGAACAGATAGCTACGAATACGAAATTTATTTATATTTTTTTCACTCGTCTATCGTTTAAATGGTTACGACACGTTCGGTGTCACGATAATGCGAGCAGCAGGATGATAAGTTAACAGGTTGAATGCCACGCCAATTTTACCGGGATTCTCCGTGGTACCACAACGAATTTTCTATTTAGCGACACATATAATGTTGAAATATTATTTGTAATAGATAAGTTACAGCGTATAAACATGTTTGGCATGTTAATTGCGGCGGGGGTCACTGGTGACCCCCATGGCGCTGGAATATGATTTCGCTCGATCCTCAATTATCTCATATTGCTTCTTCGCGTTGTTGAGTAATAGTGTCACGATTTTATTATTTTCTAGAG
>NIJG01000068.1:761055-778842 GCA_002201625.1 Euglossa dilemma
AAAAAAAATCAAATATTTATAGAAATCGGGGCCCGCGTCTTAAGCGTGTCATCGCGCAACGCGAAAATCCAATTCTCCAAAACCTAACCAGTAAAACAAAAGAGGCGAGACAGTACGCATGAGCTCTTTTAAGGAACTAATATACTTTGTTTTTTTGGTTTTGACACATCAAGATGACAATCGAGATAATCAAAGATCCAGTATTGCTGCACTGTTTACGAGTTAGCTCTCACGAAGTTATAAATCCAACTCTGATTATTTATAATTTTCATTTGTTTTTTTTATTTCGTGTTAACCTCTAAACATTTTAAACATATTAAACTTTACGAATACAATTTAATTTACGCAAAAATTACAATTTAAATATCAAATTGTAACAAAATTTTACGCACGACGGATATAATCATCATGACACAAAATTTTGTCATATCTGTATGACTGATATAGTCGTGAAACACACTTAACTGGTTAAGCCAGCAGAAGACTGGAATAAAACATTCCAATCCTTGCAAACTGATCTCTCGAACGAATTCGTGCGTATACCACGTTCTTCTCGTAACGAAAACACGGTACCGTACTAATTTTTCCAAAAGCCGAGGTAATAAAATATTCCAACCCTCGGGAACGGATACGAAGCGCCGGAAACGCGAGGAAATAAGCGAACGCGATGGTAAAACTGCGAAACACAACGCAGATCACCGTTCGGCGTGGCGCGGTTCTCGCGGGCCGCCCCATAACGCTTTGCCTTAATTTTCCGAAATAATAGCAATCTCGCGAGCAGCGTCCCCCCTCGCGGGGGAAAAAGAGAGGAAGTTGGGCGAGTGGCGAGCAGCTTTGCTACTTGATAAACCGTGTAGCTTTCCCGGGCTTTTCTTTGCCTCGCCGGCGACAGAGGGTGATTTCCTTTCGGAACGTACCGCGCGAAATTCTAACTAGCAAAGTTTCCCGGCGGCGGCGGCGACGCGATAGTAAGAGGAAAATGAGACAGAAGGGTGAAGAAGGGGCGGCCGTGGGGCGGAGGAGGGGGGAAAGAGCAGTTGACAACTTTTTAATCTTCTTGGAATCTCATTGGATCCATCCGCTGGAACAACGAGGCGAATTTCGCGCCGCTGGCAAACAAATTTCGTTTGCCCGACAGAGTCGCGCTAATACGCCATCTCCTCGATTTCCTCGCCTCCTCTTCCTCCGAATAATTAACGCACCTCTGCGTTTTTCTTTTTTTCGCCCGAGCTTGTCTTTGCCGGTTACGTCCAGCCGCGACCTTCCGACGTAATTTTATCGAACACCGATGCGAATCTAAAAGGGGCGACGAAGATCGATCGTTCGCGGGGAACAATTTCATTTTGCCCGAGGATTAATCCTTCGGGACTCTGCGTCGATTTACCCGGATCGAATCAACGAAAATAGAAGCAAATTTTCCGTCCTGTCCTCGACTATGAATCAGTTAGAGAGAAGCGTCGAACGGGACTCGAATTTTTTGGGGATCCGAAACGGAAAGGTTTCGTTCTTTCGCTGTGAAAGAGAATTTATCGACGTTGGATCGTTAAATAGTTATTTAATTATCGGATACTTAATCACCCGAATTACCGCAATGTCTACTATACGAAAATTGTTTCGACTCTCGTACGAAAACGCTGTGAGTTTTCGAGGGTAACTTAACGAAAGGGTGTTTAACAGGGAACTTCATTTTCCACGATCGATATCTTTTTTGTCTCGATTTACAGTCGCGTTAGATGTTTTATTTCTATGATAATTATGGAGAATTTTGTCTCTTTCGTTTTTCGCTAGCGCGTTCTAAATTAACACGGACCCCTACACGCGTGCTTCGTTATAACGGAGTTCTAACATCGCGCACTGTTTCCGCTAACAAGTAGCAGCCACTAAAATTTATACCCACCGTTAGATCCGAAACGCAGGCAAACGTTGTAAAGTACAACGCTGGACCCAACTTCGCGAAATGGAAACGGCGTTTGCTTTTGAAACAGGTGCAGAGTTCAACTTTTTCTTCGAATTAGTTGCAGAACACAAAAATCGTTGCGTTGAAAAGTAACGAATTACTCGTCTCGATTCCATAAGAATTATACGTATTTGCAACTCATCGAAAGGAAGGTTATCTTGCTGTTGCGATATTTTATCATATTTCGTTTCGCGTGACGAAAAAAGGAGAATTGAAATTTATAGATTGCGAGAAGTTTCGTTTAAAATCAAGCTATTAATATAAGTTAAAGACCAGCTGCCCCTTTTGAACTGTCCTCTGTTGATAGTATCTCCTCGGCCCGAGTCCCTCGGATGTCTTTTGACGAGAACAAATACCTATTACATTAATTACGTCCGCCTTAATTATATCAACCTACCCAAATCTTGTCCCTTTTAGCCCAATTCCGACGTCGAAGAATGGCTACAAGTCACAAAGGGTAGGATTCGAGGAACAAGGGTTACGAGATATCGCGGAATTGTTTTTCCACGGCAAACTCGGGATCCTAGAAGCTACTGCCGATTTTTCCCCGCCAACTTTGAGAACATTCTAAACAATTAAACGAACGAAGAGACTCATTGGCCGAGGGAATTTACGAAACGTATCCGAAGCCATCGCCGATGTTATTTACGGACGTATTTCTTAAAATACATATTTGAACCGCGCAACCAAACCTGTTCCATCCGTTCTCCGCAATTTACCACGGGAAATTGTCAACGTATCGTAGAATTTATAACAACCACCGTACATTCGAGCGTTAATTTATCAAATATATTAAAATATCCACCTATCTAGATCAAACCTGCTGCTCTCGCGTTTCACAACTCCCCGAGTAATTATCAATTTATCCTACTATTTATCCCGTTTAAACGATAATCCGCGAACGTTCTTGGAACAACGCCGCGCGTATATAACTCGTTCGGTTTGCATTAACGATCGATAGCAAATCGTTATTATCAATCTGTCAGACGTCTCGAGATAACGTCGGGCATCCGTTCGGTTGGCAGACCTCTCGCGACTAGCCATCGACGAAACGTATCCGCGCGGCAATTTCGAGAAGGAAATAACATTCTCGTCGTATTTCCCTTTTTACCAGAGCTGCCATCGTTCACGCGCATACACGATCCGCGGAGGGTTTTAGACAGCGGAGATCTCGCTGTCGGGGCGGCCCCGTAATTGAAAGACGTTCTTGCGTTATCGAGGAGAGCGCTGGTACGGGGTTGTTTGCCCTCGCTCCCGTCCTTATATTCAAGCCGCGGTCCAAGGCCACGCCGTGACACGGGATCCGGTGTGTAGCCATGGCAACTTTTGATTATGTCTCGCCGCGTCGCTTCCTTGGAACGTAGACTCCTGGCGAGCGTTCCTCGCGACCCCCTTCGTGGCTGTCGAGCGGAAATATGCGGAAAGGTGTGTCTCTCTCACCTTCCTTCGCAACGACGACGACGACGGCGACAGCGACGACGTCGAACCAGTCGAGGAGAACGGGGCCTCGTCGCGGCCGACTGAACATCGCGCGACAATTGACAGTGAAATTGCCGCGTATGAACCGTCTCTGTCCCCCTCCAAGCTTCCTCCTTGTTTCCGAAGGGAGGCCTTTCTTTGCGCAAATTAAGCGACCTTCCGCCGCGAGGAATTTCATAAAGGACCGGCGTGAGATACCCTCGCCTACTTTCGCAATTAGGCTACCGGCCCGATCTTTCGTATCCTCGAATTTACGATCAATCGTATTCGTCTGGATTTTTCTACGATTTATCGTAGCCACGGCAGATTATAACGGGGTGTTTGTAAAATTTCGAGGGTGGTTCGAACGGGTGGTTTAAATATTCCGACCAGAGCGTCGAGTTGCTAACACAATTCGAACGAAATACGCTTCCGTACTCTGCGCGTGGCGTTGAAATGTCTAATTCTCTTCCCTCGTTGTAAATGTCTGAGAAATCACCGGCAGTTACTACTGATACCGACGTAGTCCGGGATTATTAAATAATCGAGGGGGAAGCTGCATTATTTCGATACAAATACGAACTTCGATAATCCGACCTGTTCACCGGATTCGCCGAAAGTTGTTCCATAGAAATTAGATCGTGAATTGCCTGACGATAAGTCTGCCTGTAAAACTATTAACCTTTTGAATCCTACTCTCTCTCGTCGTTTAATGAAATTCGTCGATATCGAAACTAGAAAACTCGAACAACAAAACAATCCCTGGTATATTAACTCGCATTCGCAATTCCTCGTTGACCTATTCGAATTGCTATTTCGCGGTTGCTAAGATTAACCCCGCGAGTTCATCCTGATTTTTCCACCACGCCAAGAGTCTGCCTGTAAAACTATTAACCCTTTAAAACCTACTCTCTTTCGTCGTTTAATGAAATTTGTCGATATCGAAACGAGAAAACTCGAAGAACGAAACAATCTCTGGTATATTAACTCGCACTCGCGATTCCTTGTTAGCCTATTCGAATTGCTATTTCGCGATTGCCAAGATTAACACTAAGATTCCAGGAGCCGCGAGTTGATCCCGATTTTTCCGCCGCGCCAAGAGTCTACCTGTAAAACTATTAAGCCTTTAAAACCTACTCTCCATCTCTCTTTCTCTTTCGTTGTTTAATAAAATTCGTCGATATCGAAACGAGAAAATTCGAACAACAAAACAGTTTCTGGTATATTAACTCGCACTCGAGATTCCTCTTTGACCTATTCGAATTGCTATTTCGCGATTGCCAAGATTAACCCCCCGATTCCAGGAGCCGCGAGCTCATCTCGATTTTTCCACCGCACCATGAGTCTACCTGTAAAACTGTTACCCCTTTGAAACCTACTCTCCATCTCTCTCTCTCTCTTTCATCGTTTAATAAAATTCGTCGATATCGAAAGGAGAAAATTCGAACAACAAAACAATCCCTGGTATATTAACTCGTATTCGCGATTCCTCGTTGACCTATTCGAATTGCTATTTCACGGTTGCCAAGATTAACCCTGCGAGTTGATCCCGATTTTTCTACCGCGCCAGGAGCAGCCGATAAAATCAGCGAAGCACCTAAACGAATCACGGTGAAAGTTAAATAAACCGGGAACAAAGGCGCATATCGCGCTTGTTTTCAGCTAATAAACACGGTGGCCAGCCCTAACGGAGCGATCGGTTACCAAAGAAGAGCGGTGAAAAATCGCGTGGCACTGGTGTTTGGTCTGGATGCTGATGAAAACGGAACGAGCACGAGTAGACGGAATATCGATCGGAACCGGTTAAAATCACTTTCGATGGTAGGCCGTCCAGCCTGCGCTCCCGATTCGAAAATCGATAGCGCGAAAGCCGCTTGATTTAGGCCGATATCAGCGAGGGGATAATGTATGGTAAAGCCAACGAGTACGAGCACGCATAAACGATAAGCGGCCTGCTCGTCCCTTGTATGCGCTCTCTCGTGTACGAACCGCGAACGCGAGGGAGACGCGATTTACATACCAATTAAAGCGCGCCCCCTGCCCCCTTTTCTCGGTCGTCACTGTAGCCGTAATAAAATCTACGCGATACAGGCCGCGGTCATATAATAAGCAATTTGCATAAGCCCCTTCGATTCCGGCGCGACAACCGGACCGACTCGTAAAATCGGCTCCGCTTTTTAAACGCTCCGCTCCATCAGCCGCGACTCCGCCGGCTCGTTATCTCTCTTTGCGCTTCTACCGCGCGACATTCCGCTTCGCTGATGTTCCCGACTCGCTTCCGTGAGACTCCCGACGGAATCCACGCAACCAAGGAGACCGTCGATATTTCCCGTTCTCACGTTCCTTTAACGAATAGAGACGCGTTAAATTTGGGACAAGGGACCGGTCGATTTTGATAGTCAACGATGGTTCTTAGATTCGATTACGCGCTTCGCACTGGTGTAACGTGGGTAGTCTATTTCGCGTTGCATCGAAAGCTTAGGGCCTAATACGAGGCGATGAAAGCAGCGAGAAGCAAACGTTCGTGTTGAACGACATCTGTAAAATAATATCTCGCATGTTATTAATCCCCGAGTTCATCAATGTAGAAACGATTCGAAGTTGTTCGTTAAAAACAATATTTCGTTATTAGCTTTCTCCATAGCGAAATCTTCTCTCGAAACGCGATAGGGTATTAAGATTCTGTGATGCAGTAATCTTCGATTAACAAGAAATCCGTCCGTTTAGCGGAACGTGTGTCGGCTAGTCGGAATTGATAATAAATAAAATACCATTGCCGAAGAGACGTCGCTGGGACGATAAATCGCTGGCGTATCGGCGCGTCGCGATGAAATTCAATTTCGAAAACGAAAGTATACAACGTTGTACACCTCGCGCGCGACGACAAAGCGAACGATATACCGTAGAGGATAAATGGATAATTTAATTCGTAAATTAATATCAGCGATCGCTTGGTAATTCCTTTTCCCGACGACCGGACTCGTGGAGTCGAAATTTCGCGAAATTCCCGGGCTAATTTAAAGTCCGCTGCGCTGCAAGGAGCGGACTAATGCGCGTTCGTTAACTAGTAGATCGGTTAAGAATTATCGACGAATTTACGGGAAAGATTTATTCCGGGTATCGGATGGTAAATCGTTGTTGGCTGGCATACTTATCGAGGGTCCATTGTTCCCGTGAAACGCACGCTCGCGAGCTTTCCGCTATTCGCCAAGTCACGCTGCCGCTGCAACGGGCCAATTCAATGCAACCGATTACGAGGGCCATTATTCTTCGTTATTTGTTGCTATTACGCGTAACTGTTGCGTTCGAGGGATAACTAATAATTAATTTCAATAATTTCTACCCCCGCATTTACCGATCGCTGCTCCCCTGCCGCGAAAAACCTACTTCCCTTTCCGCTTAATTAACCCGCTCGTGTAATCGCTTCTTTCGCGCGTATTTTAACCGCGAATTGATAACCGGTCCCCTCGAAAATTCGTATTTTCACCAGCGACTATCGTACGACGATTCTCGCGAGAGTTTACACGAGAGATTTTTAATTGGTTCGTCGGAGGGGAGAAATTAAAAAATCCGGCCGAGATTTAACGCGCACGGGCCCGGGTCGCTCGCGAAATCTTTTCCGGGCGTTTTTCGACCACGTTCTCCGCCGAGCGTTATGCAAACTCGACCGAGCGCACTCCTGTTCGAAGGTTTTCCAAGGGACGATTTACCGGCGGTAATGGGACGCGAGAGGATCTAGAGACTCGTTCATGTATCATTCATACCTCGTCGCCGGTTACTCGCCTCGGCTGCGCGCGAAGTCGCGCGTTCACGCACCTGACGTTGCACTCCTAGTTGCCTTCCAGGACGCAGCGTTCTTCCTTCCTTTTTCCCATCGTTCTTTTATCTTCCCTTCGCCTGCAATTTAAGCGGAACGAGTTACAGCCGTCCCTTTCGATAGTCGATTTGTCGGCGAACGGAAAGCTCGTTTAACGACCCTTCCTCGATTCCCGTGGCCCGATTTCACGAATACAAAGATCCCGAAACGTAGAAACGGTATCGTCGCTAGCGGAAATCCGCGGCGAAAACGGAACGACTCGTGGCGCGTGTACCTTGGTACCTGGAAAAGAGAATCGGAGATGAAAGGAAAAAAAGAAAGGAATGAAATATTTAACAACGGCGCGAAAGAGCGACCCTCCCTGGAGTCCGGCGCATTGTGCACGCGCAGGATCGGTACAGGCGGATTTCATTAGCCCGTGACCCTTAATCGTCGCGGTCGATGATCAACGAGCGATCGAGGCTCGTTTAGCCGGCGCAACGAACGCTTCCGCCCCCGTGTCAAAGTTAGCAGCGCGTGCTGGCCTAACCCCGGTAATTTACGGCCAGCCCCGCCGGGGATTTAAATATGTCCGGGGGACCGAGATCCGTTTCCGCGCGCGCGGCAACTTCCCGATAAGCCGATAGCCGCTTTAACTTTTCTTTAACCGGAAGATTGAATTTCGCTTCCGCCTCTCCGCTCTGCGCTCGCTCTTCGCTCGCTCTTCGTGCGCTCTTTTCTATACCGACCAGGCGAATGGCCGGGCAAGTTTCGCTCCGGGGAAAGGTATAGGGCGCCATTGTTGCGCCGGCACTCGGCGAAATTTCCACGAAAATCAGCCCGGATCGCGGATTTACGTCATCCGCGCCCGTGGGGCGGAGACGAACGGCCACCACCCCTCGCCGACGCTACGGAACTCTCTCGTGCAAGCCGACAAGTATCGACTCCAGTCGCGCAACCTTCACCTGTTTCGTTTCCCCCGACCCCAGGGAGTGCATGGAATTAATGGCTCGTTTTATGACCCTTCTATTTTCCCTTTTTTCCCTCTTCCTGCTCCGCTTCTTCCTTTCGGCACCGCCTCGCGGACCTCTGTGGTTTTTCCTTTCGGTCCGCTTTCAACGGGACGATGGATTCTCGTCGCGATTATTACCCGAGGTCATCGTGAATCTATACAGTCCTCCGCGAATATTCGGCTAGATAAGGGGACCGTACGGTATCTCAAGGTCGGTATTATTTCCGAAGAGGCTCGCACAAAGACCGATAGCATCGCGGTTATTTCCTTCTTATCTCGTTCCACGTTTTAAATCCGCGAAAAAGGAAGACGAACGACGCTACCTACCCCGAACCAGCGTTCACGTTAATCGATCCTCGAGGAGGATCGCCAATGCAATCGGAAAGTTGGAAAGCGACCCTCGATTTACGTCGTGGCCCGAACGGGCAAGAAAAGGGGACGATCGGGGAAAAACGAGATGCCTCTCCGAACGGTATGCTCATACGTTCGGGGATATAGATATAATTGCTGTAGAGGGTGAAGGGTGGGTCGGGGGCCACTCGGGGTGGAGAAGACGGTAAAACTTCCGTTCCCGAGCGGAGCCGCGTATTGGCCGCGGTGTTTTCTTCCGCATTTTTCAGAATTTCATTGTCCTGCCTTCGGCCGGAGCCGGTAACAATGCTGCCCCGAGCACAATTCGAGAAGGATTTTCTACCTTATGTACCCATATCTGCTCACCCCTTGAGGATTGCCCGCGTACACCGCCCCGGCTGTACACGTCCGACCGTTTTTCAATATCTCTCGCGTCGCGATGGGAACGAACGGACGGAATTGGAAAAAAACCTCCTGTATCAATCGCCGGACGTGGCTGATTTTTACGTCGACGCGTTTGGTGCTCCGGGAACCTGCATCCTCGAGATCTCGCGGGTAATCGAATTTTTGCGTCTGAAGATAACCGGAAAAGATCACCGACGAAGTTTAAGGTATAACGAATGGAAGTTTCGAGACTGGAGTAGTCGGTGAAAATTGTTTGAAGTTTTGGAAGAGACGCTATTGAAGAAGGTTTTGATAGAAGTTGAGTTAGAAACGCAGGAACGTTTCATTAATACGTTGACGTCGGCGTGCATCACGGTGGGTCACACTTGTATTTCACAAAATACACAGAATAGGTTTATTTTTCAATTCTCAACATTATAAACAGATATTCAATATTAAAAACATAACAATTCAATATTATAAACATAACATAATTATTTAATTCTTTATGTAATTTTTCAAAACATGTTGGGCAGAGTGCCGGTGGGCCCTTACATCGATTATGAAAACAGACCTCTGCTGTTTGAGAAAAATGCAATAAAGTATTCCAAAATTAGGTTCAAAACTAGTCCCGTCAGGTTTACTTAACATTTGCAGGTATATGCAAATTGATATTGGAAAACTATAGTATATCGATGTATTAGGTGAAGTCCATGGAATTTACCGAATCCAACGGGAATCGTATCGCTTTAGTAGTTTTGTTATAAATGGAGGTGAAAGTTGAAAAATTGCGATTTTCAAAGTCGATTTCCTCAAGAACTGAGGGTAATAGACGAAAACTGATTTCAGATTCGGGTTTAGCTCGTCGAGATTTATAAACGTCACCTAGTGGGTATTATCGTACAAAAATCGTGTTGAACAGCGTAATCTAACGCTGCGACGCTCCACGAAGCAGACAGTGAATTCGGGGTCCGGCGTCAACGTGTTAAAGATTCGTGTCTCGATTATCATTGATACTTATCACTTTTGTATCTGTATTATATCTGTTCCTCTGTAATACACCCTGTATTTCTTGTTCCTTTGCCTGTTTTTACCATTGCTTGTTTCTTACGCCACTAGCCGTGTATCCATCCCCAGTCCCTTCGATTTCTCTGCCATATTTTTGAATTATTAATCGCACTGGCATCAGCCCAAACGCGTAGCAAAGACGCGCGTCCTTGATCTCCGCGTTCGCAAAAAGCCTGGGAAATTAAGGAAGATGGCGACTTCCGCGAGTGAAATTCGTATTCGACGGTCGCGATGGTGAACGAAAACGCGATCCGTTGCTGGTAACGCTTCTTACGCTCCGGGTATTCCATAACCTCCCACGTAATTACATCTGGCCAAGGTCACGCGTGTCGTTTACGCTGCAGAAAAATTTCAAGCACGATCGATCACGGGCGTTACTCGTTGTGTTCAGGCGGTGAGCATAAAGGGAATTTACAACGAAGCGTAAAAATAAATTTGCCCTCTGCTGATTAATCTCTATCCTTCTCTGTCGCTGTTTCTTCTACCCCGCCATTGTCTTCCGCCGGCGATAATAAATCTCCGCGAAACAGCGATCAAATAAATAATCTGTTTCGTCCTTTTCCTGCCAGCCCGTTTCCCTTTTCGCCCGGCTCTTCCTGATGACAAACTAGTTGGCTCGTCGCCATCAAACGCGACCAAGTCCAAACATTTAATTCAACCGCGAGCGCCGAAAGAGGTCACTCTTTCCGGTTTCTTTTCGCCGTTTCCACCCATCCCACATCCCTCTCCCGGTTTCATCCCCTTTCTTCCTTCCCTCCCTCCACCGTGATCTCTCGTCCCGATGCTCTCGATCCCTCGCCGTACGCACCCCGATGACGCGAAATTTAACGCGCTATCGATCGTAGACCGGGACGCGGTTCGGGGGATAACGAGCCTTGGCAAAATAAAAATTCAATACAGCCTCGTTAGATGGGCAGAGGCGCGATTACGAGAGGTCCCGCCCCGGTAACGGCGTATTTGCATACGAAAATTATCCCGTTGAATTTCTCACCTTCGTTAAACCCGGAAGAAGAGGGAAATAAGAGGGGTAAACGGCGCGAGAAATTGAAAATGAACGAGCCCCGCTATTTGCGCGATAAAATTGCAACGCGACCGTCCAACGGCAAACGAATCGGCGACAAGGAAATTTTTCAAGAATTTTCTCCCTCGTTTCACCCCCTTTCCCTTTGTTGCTTGTTTGCCAGCGCGCTTTTAAAAGGGATCGTTCGATGTTTCAAAAGGACAGTCGCCCGGTCGTTGAATGCTTCGCGAGAAAGGTATCGGGGGAATGTTGTTTGCGACTGGAGATAGTATTTAAAATATCGTTGATATCGTAGCCGGAATTCGTGGATTTTTCTCTCGAAATTGAAATTCCGCCCGCGGGCCTGGAATTAAAACAGACTATGCGGAAACATGGCGCGTTCTAATTCCAAGTTTCCTCGCCTTAGGAAAAATTTCGATGATCGGTATTTAAAATCGCGAAAACGTTTTCGCTCGCTCCGGCCTTTGATGCGCGATTACCATTGCCATTCTAGAGGGGACAAAAACTCGACTGCAGCTGGACGCGTGCATTAACATAAACCCGGTGTGGTCTAAGAAGCTGGAAGAAACCTGAACCATCGCGGCGGAGAAAAATCTCCGCTTAAACCGGAAGGCACCGCGGTGCTAAGCGCCGATGATCTTTCGCGGTGGTTCGCGGGACGATTTTCCTAAGGAACGACTGTTCCCGGCTCGAGCCGTAAAAACGTCACTGTACATGAATAACGCATACCCAGCCGTTGGTTCTTAAGAAGTAACGCGGATTATTAACAGCGACGTAACGATATTATCCGCGATAAAATCCAGACACCGGCGTAGGCGCGCATGCATGCACGCTCTAACGGCGATACATTTTTTACGTCGGCCGAGCCCCGGGTAAAAGGCTCGCCATAATCCAGGAAAGTTTGGATAACGTATGTACCGCGCAATATCGCCACCAAAGTTGGCCCGTTCGTTGCCGAACAACCGAAAAAATATGCTTCCATTTCAGAGGCCACTTAATCCGAAACGAGGTGGCGACTGCTGGCCAGATGCTCGCGACGCGTGCTGTCTCTGCCGGGCGATAATGCACCCCCTTTTTCCCATCTCGCGCACCCTGTAACGCCTATTGCGCGATTACGTGATTTGCGTGGACTTTGAACGAGTCGTTCGATCGGAAACGCGAAAATCGAGCAGGACGGAGAAAGAGGGAGTTCGATTTTTCTATCGGGATAGGGTAGAGTTGTGTCGGTAACGAGGAAAGAATTTCGCAGCGAATAAATACCGTTTTCGCGGGAAAAATACGAGCCGAGTTTGCCGATCGATGAACGACCAAGAAGCAGGGGTAGTTTTCATCGACGCATCAGCCCGGCAAAGTTATCCGAACTCGCATCGAGCCACGTCGCGTTAATGGCGCTGGAAAATCCCGCGACATGGCCGAGGGTCGCTGCGAATCGGCCAGTTTCCCATTCAGCAGCTCGATTAATATATTAAGCATTAAAATTTAACGCGACCCACGGGGTGGGGCCCGGAGGGCAGTAACGACGCTAATTCGCGTAATACGCCGGCAGCTTTTCCGTCGGTCGTTTCGTCCCGATGTTTAGCGTTAAAGAGATTCCGAGCGTTATTTTCACTTTTAATCCCACCCTTAATCCGAATGGAGACTAAAGGCAACCGTTCGCCCGATGCAAAGCATGCTTTATTGCCGATGATGCTTAAACGCCGCTGCTGCTCGTCGCTGATATATCGCGAATTGTTTTGCGACCCCCGCGGAAATCACCCTGCTCTTTTTTTCCTTCCATTTGTCGCTCTTCGTGGTCTCTAATTAGGAAACTTGGAATCACGGAGAAGATCGATCTTGTTCTTATTTAACCCTTTGCACTCCGAACAATGTTCGTCGAAGATGTGAATGGTCGCGTTCTTTTTATATAACTTAGTAATTTTACTATATTTTGACTTCATTTCTTCTGCCATTTCCAGAGAAAACATCAGGGAAACATACATTTCTCAACAAGTTGTGCTGGAATAAGTTATTATTTGATTTTTTTATCACTATTCTTAGTCACTAATAAACTTCAGTCCCCTGAGAGGGGATAACAGAGTGCAAAGGGTTAATGCTGAAACTACCGATGGGGTCAAAATGACTCGTTTCGGATATTTTATTTTTATAATTTTTCTGAGAGCATATGAATTGCTTTTGACAAAGTTTTTACATGCTTTGATTCAGATGGAAGTTATTCATTCGTAGTTATTCATTTTCCTCGTACTACTGCAATTATCTTCATTCGTGGAAAATATATTTAACTACTCGTTATTAGTTGGTAGTTCTAGTGTTATGTATAATTGCTTGTTGATCTCACGATTTTCACCTCTATACTTCGCTGTAACCGTTTATTTGCCTTCGATTTTACTCTTCGTTCCTTTCTTAGATATATTCTATTTCCCATTACTCAAACATCGTCGAATGAATTTCTATTTAGATATCATCAACGTTGATCACTCGGCATTGTCACGATTGATAATTTCCTACTATTTCTCTTCTTTTTTACTTCATCCACAGCTCGTTCTCAAAATCCATTTCGCCGGTCATTCGGTTAAAGAAGTCCTCGTCAATTGTTATTCAACAAGGATCGGGGTTAGCTGGGTTAGCCGAGATTTATCCAAATCCGACGGCCGGACGATAAAAGTACAATTAAATAGAAGATAATATCAGGCTGGGTAGAAAGAAATCCATTGTTTTCATAAATTTAAATGAATTTCTTTTTCCCAAACCCACAATTATATTAGACTGGGGAAAAAGAAATCCATCTTAGATGAATTTTGGATTTTAAATCCATTTAAAATTATAAAAGTAATGTATTTCTTTTTCGTCGGCCTAATATAATTTATTGTCAGGGAGAAAGAAATCCATTATTTCTATAATTTTAAATGGATTTCTTTNGTCTAATATAATTTTGGATTGGGGAAAAAGAAATCCATTACCTTTATCATTTTAAATGGATTTATTTTTCCCCGACCTAATATAATTTGTTGTTTGGGAAAGAGAAGTCCATTTAAAATTATAAAAATAATGGATATCTATTTCTCCAATCTGATATATTTCTGTCCGCGGTACACCTAGCCGGTATTCTTTCGTTCCTCGCGATCATGCGAGGATGAAAAAAAACGAACTGGCAATGAAATTAACCGGGTTACCGCGAATAATGCAAGCGACGATCCGTTGGTCCCTCACAATCGATACTTCCCCTCGAAATTCATTTTTTCTTTCACCGAATAATCGACCCCCTTTCGCTCGACGATCCAACCTCGCGAGAACGCGGGCTAAGACGGATGCGAAATTGAAAATTCGGTTTGGCCCGCGAATTGTTGGCCTCTCCTTCGAACAGAGTTGAACTTTGTTCCGCGGCAAAGATGTCCAATTACGCGGCGATGAAATATTTATGGGCCAGGTCGGAACGGGATTTCGGTTCTCCGAGTTCTGTTTCCGATTTGGCGAAATTCGCAGCCGCGGAAGCTGGCTTTGAGAGCCTCCTCTCGGGGGTTAATAAGGTACTTTGAGTTTTTACCGCGGCAGAAGAGAGAAGCGTAATCGCGAGGAACACGAGGAATCGTTTTATGCTCGCCAAGTTATTGTGGAAATGTACACTGTCAGCAACAAGTTTCTAGAGCGTCCGGATCCTCAAGGTGTCGGACCGAGGATTAAAAAGTTTCCGAGTTGATTCGCGTTGTAAAACGACATGAACGAGTGATTTTCGTGTGGAATTGTCGCGTTAAAAATGGTATATACCACTGTCTTCTCTCCGTAGTCGAGCTAAATTAATTCACCACGAAATTTTAGAATAAACGCGCTAGCGCCCTATCACTTTATTCAGTTATCTATAAATCTTCTGTAATCTTCTACGACCGAGACTATTTTCTAACTCGCGGGGACGTGTCATTTCGATTAAATAACATTTTTCGTTTTAAGCTGAGGCGGAAATTACACGGCGGAAGAACATAAATTCCCGGATACATTGCCGGCGAAAGTCGGCTCGCTTTTATTTTTAATCCGTTCTGGAAACTAATTCGAGGCATTCATAAAGATTTCTATTTGTAAGGAGAGCGCACTCGGCCGCGAACTTATTTTCCGTTTATTCCCCCTCGCACATGACGCAGCTGGGCCACGTACGAGCGATATTCAGCGACATTCGTCGCGTTTTTAATTTCTTGCTCGTAATTAAACGCTGCTTCGAATTTAATTACCGAAAGTATTCGACGCAACACTTTATCAAGCACTCATCATCCGTCGCGCATAATGAAACGTCAAAATGTCCGGCAGTTTTTGAAGTTAGCTGCGAACGAGCAGCCCGCTCGTTTATTCGACGTTGCCCGATGAAAAATCGTTCCGCGAGGAGAAACAGGCTCCCCGAATCCGCCAACCACGTCACGGATAATGGGGGTACACCAACGATTCTAATTATAAACACCAATTGTTCCAAGCGAAATCGCGTCGAGTCTCGTCGATAAACGGGCGATCCTACTTTCGAGACGAAGGATTTCGTTAACTTTTAGTTACGGAGAAGGATGGCGCTATTTAGGATGGCGGAAAAACCGTTCATCGCGATTTTTGCTACGACATTACGTGAGAATAAAGTTTTAAACGAATAATCCAAATTAATGCAGTTTAGACGAAACAAACAAGAAATAAAGAGAAAAAAACGTATAATACTGTCAAAAATAGTGCTATCCACGAAAGTCACTGTAGTAGCGCATCGTTCAGAGTGATGATATCCGCGAAAACCACTATAGTGGCGCATCGTACCTAAGAGATTAGTTCTATAGGATTCTCTTGGAAAACCTAGCGAGGTAAATTGAGAATTATCGACGCAAATTTCCTAATTGCCATATATTTCGCGACTCTGTTATTTTTGGAGAGAGACCAGATGGAAAGCACGTAGAAACGGAATCAAAGCGGCAACGAGTACCGCGGAACGATGCCATAACCATGGACGATATCCATGGGGGACGTCGCAGAGACGCGACATCATCGGGCCGCGTTTTCCGCGGGCCATTGTGCGCTATCGATTACCGATGTCCGTCGTATTTAGCCGGCGAGGCCCGCAGTTTCCTCCGCGAGCACGCTATTTTCTGTTCATTGGCCGCCTTATCGCGTGCCACCCCGCTCCCCTGTCGCTCGTTCACGGGGTACGAGAGCAGTCGGAACCCGCAGGTTCAAATTGTTTGCATTGTGCGGATCTCCGATGATATTAGCCATTATATTAAACTCCGAAGAGTCCTGCTCGAAAGGGAGTACGACGTGAATAGCGACTCTATCGCCGCTGGCTACTGGAAACGGGGATGGACGCTTCCTTCCGCCCTCAGCCCTCGGCAGCTTCTTGCCTCCTGCACGCTACCCTCTCCGTTTCCTACCACGCTCCGATCCCAGCCGATCCTCCTTCCACAGCCTCTGTTTGTTGCCGATGAAAGCGAAGCTGTTTGCGATAACAGTTTCGCCGAGAGGCCAAACGCTCCACAATTCCTTTTTCCTTTTCCGTTTTTCCGCCTGTGTTTTGACAAGTTTCGCCATCCGGTTAAGTCCCGGGGACGTTCGCCAAAGTTTTCGCCAGAATTCATTTCGGTTTGTTCGGAGAAATAGGTGGAAGAAGATTCGCGATGCTGTTCTATCTTACTTCTTGTCTTTTTCTTGTTGCTCGAAATTTTAAATTTAGACAAAAATAATTCCTACTGTGATTCATAGGTCCCGTTTCTGTGGTATCTGCCTTTAGTCCACGTATAGTAATTATTATTTTACAATATTCCGACATGTCTCACCTATCTTGACCGATATCACAACAGCGTATTGATCCAACGCGCGAATCATGACTAACGCAGAATCGATCTGTCCAAAACGTGCAGACTCGTGCTGAAACCGAAGCGGGAACTCTGGATTCGCGAACGTTTGCACAGAACAGCACGTTCTCCTCGCCTGCACGTCCCCGCGTGTGTCGCGTCGACGTAGCTCGAAAAAGCACGTCGAAGGAGCTCGCGTACGAGCGGATCTTCGATATCCGATCTTCGTCCATTCCTCCACCCTTTTCGAGTTAAATCACGGGGAATATGTCGATTATCAGTCATCTCCGTAACTCACGGAACACGCGACAGAGAGAGAGAGACGCGACTTTGCCTATTTGGCGAATCGGAAAAGAACTGGGGCAGAGAGTACCTCGGCCGGTGTTTACGTAGCTCGCAACCCTTTGAGAGCGAGCGTTTCCTCGCGTTACCCGTGTGGCCGGCACTGGAAACCGACCGCGCGATTCCTGTCGCTTTAACCGCGTTCGCCCTGTTAATTTCCGCGAAAATTCTTCGCGACAAACACCAACCGACGACAGCAGCCTCCCCGTTGCGGCTTCTGCGTTTTCCACGGGTTCTCCGCGTCTTTGCCGAGAGGCAATTTTCCCTTTCGGGAACGGGCTTTCCCAGCGCGATTGGCGTTCTGCGAGGAAGAGGGTTGTTTATTTTTCGAGAGTGTAATTTATATATATACACCTCACTGAGCTAAGATTAATTCAGAGGTAAGATACAATGAGTATCGTGCAGATTCAACCATTAACTCCTGAAGGAGGGCATCAGCGAGTACAAAATTGGCATTTTTAACTGTTTGAACTGGAAAGGCGACTGTCAGTCGCCATAAAATTTTATAGACCCATATTAACACTAGGTTTACCGGGGTTTTTTGAATACCTATTTCAACGGATACTCGTTTAATTTAGGGTAAAGAAAACCACA
>NIJG01000068.1:784896-832069 GCA_002201625.1 Euglossa dilemma
TTAAAGGGATGAAACATTAGCGTAGGTAAAAGACCAGTGGTAACCGTTTAACGTGAGATCTTCGACGTTATTCTATAGTATTTTAGCGTTTGGAGGATAGAATAAGACAGCGAATGGTAGAGTGAGGTCAGTGTTGAAACAGCGAATGTTAGAGTTTCAAAAACGCGCATAAACCTAGTGTTAAAGGGATGAAACATTGGCGTAGGTAAAAGACCAGTGGTAACAGTTTAACGTGAGATCTTCGACGTTATTCTATAGTATTTTAGCGTTTAGGGGATAGGATAAGATAGCGAATGGTAGAGTAAGGTCAGTGTTGAAACAGCGAATGTTGGAGTTTCAAAAACGCGCGTAAACCTAGTGTTAAAGGGATGAAACATTAGCGTAGGTAAAAGACCAGTGGTAACCGTTTAACGTGAGATCTTCGACGTTATTCTATAGTATTTTAGAATTTTGGGGATAGAATAAGACAGTGAATGGTAGAGTGAGGTCAGTGTTGAAACAGCGAATGTTAAAGTTTCAAAAACGTGCGCAAACCTAGTGTTAAAGGGATGAAACATTAGCGTAGGTAAAAGATCAGTGGTAACCGTTTAACATGAGATCTTCGACGTTATTCTATAGTATTTTAGCGTTTAGGGGATAGGATAATACAGCAAATGGTTGAGTAAGGTCAGTGTTGAAACAGCGAATGCTAGAGTACGTATAGCGAAAGCTCAACCTCCTATATTCCAATTATATCGTTATTTATCGCAATCAAAAATCTGTGGAAGAAGCAGAGGAAAGTCGAGACCTAGGCTTGGCATAAAGTTTTCTGACGCGAAGCTCGAATTCGGGCTGAGATTTTGCATCGATCAGTTTCCTTTATTAACCTAGCCTGTCTTACTCGTGGATGGCTTAACCTATTTTTATCTCTTCGACACTCGTGCTTCTGAGAGTCTACTTCAGACCCTTGTGAAATCCGTTTGAAGTGTGTTCCGCGCGAGTCGGGCAATGGAAAACGCGTAACGTGAACTCCAATTGCGAAAAATCAGCGCTACTCTGATAATAGCCAGACGGCCGCGGAACAGACGTAACATTTATTCTACAATTCCGCATTTTATTTTTACCCATGAATTATAGTCCCGCATAACGCGCTCCGCCGCGAATTCAATTCGACTAATTCGATCGCTGAACGCGGAATTCACGCGGGTTATTAAACCTGCTTATTAAACCGCCGACTATTTGCCAATTTCAAACGAATGTTTAATCGGAACCGTCTAATTTCCCATACCCCGTAAATAAATCCGCGGTTCCGTGCGAAACGGCACAAAAATCCCAGTGTTTTCGTCGATGTGTGCAAGCTTCGCTTGAAACAAAAAAGTCAAAACATTAGAACCAGTTCTGAGGGTTTAAAAAAATTATTCATATCTCGAAAATGGAAGTATTCAACGCTAAGGAGGTTTCTCCTTGACGTCAAACGACGATGTTGAAAATTTAAAAAACGTAGCATCGCGATACCGATTCTTACCGATACGGTAAGTTTACCCGGCCATAAAAATTAAATTCTCGTGACGAAGCAGCCACGAAATCGGTCACTAAAAAAAGGACCCTCTTCGCTGTGGGTCTTTGGGCGCAATAAAATCTCGAGGCAAGAATCTCGCAACAAGCTCACGCACGATGACGAGTAGCATCCTGCCGGAAACGGGGCTGAGCCTGGTGGCAGCGACGCATCCGTCACCGGGCGTAATACATTTTTGAGGGCTGGCAATAAATCGAAAGCTGACGCGGGTCATCACGGGGCCAAGGATGTCGTCGCGAAGGCCCCCGCTCGTTCCGCGCGGCTTTATGGCGCGCGCCAGCCAAAGGGAAACGCGTTCGACCCCGCGTTATAAATCAACCACTATGAACCCATTAGGGCGGCCATAACTCGTCGATATCTCGAGGACCGGCAGCTTATTATATCCTGCATATATAATTCGTCCAAGTGCGAGCATCCGTTCTCCGCCGGCACGTGTTACACGTTGCACACGCCGTTTTCACCGGATCCCAGCGCCGATTCATCGATCCGATCGATCGGTCCACGGTGATCGATGGCCGCCAGCAGCCAGGCTTCTCGTTCTGGCCTATCCCTGCTACTACACGCCTCTGCCTCGCCCGTGTAATTGGATTTAAAGATACCAGCCGGCGATAAGCTCGACGAATGCCCGATTTCGCCGCCGCGAGGCAACGATTCGAGAATATTATTTCTATCGGGGAAGGGAAGAAACGAGCGCCGTTCCGTTGTTCCGAGTTCTTAACGTCTCTTTCTTTCCATTTCCGACGTTTCTATTCGCCGTTCGCGACCACGAGGTGCACTCGACGTGTAAAGTCGTCAATCGCGAGTCTAGGAAACCTACGAATTCTAATCCCTATGATCATCGTTGGTTGAATATACTGTCTGTTTCGACTCGATACCAGCTCCGTGAATAAACGAAATACTCGAAATAGAAGGATCAACGCTGCGCTCGATTCGAAGGATCTCTTTCGGTTTTTTATTTCTATCGTGAGGAGAAGAAACGAGCGCCGTTCCGTTGTTCCCAGTTCTTGACGTCTCTTTCTTTCCATTTCCGACGTTTCTACTCGCTGTTCGTGACGACGAGGTACCCTTGACAGGTGAAGTCGTCAATCGCGAGTTTAGGAAACCTACGAATTCTAATCCCTATGATCATCGTTGGTTGAATATACTGTGTTTCGACTCGATACCAGCTTCGCGAATAAACGAAATACCCAAAAACAAAGAATCAAGGCTGCCCTCGATTCGAAGGACCTCTTTCGGTTTTTTATTCCTATCGGGGAGTAGAAGAAACAAGCACCGTTCCGTTGTTCCGAGTTCTTAACACATTGCGTACGGGTAACGAGATATCTCGTTTTTAGCAAATCAAACATTGCGGACAGGTCACGAGATATCTCGTTTTCGGGTTTTTTTCGATCGATAATTTAAGGAATTAAAAATAGATTTTCTTGTTACGTTACCAAGATAATAAAGATCGCGTTTTAATTTGTAAGGAAACAACTTATTACCTTATGAGAATATAATACCAAATGAAAATTAATAAAGTGCATATATGCATCGTATAAAATGTTTCTGGTGCGCGCAAAAGAGTGAGGGCCCTGGAAGCGCGTTACGTGAGCAAAACGCCGTACGCAATGTGTTAACATCTCCTTCTTTCCATTCCCGACGACGAGATGCATTCGACGTGTAAAGTCGTCAATCGCGAGTCTAGGAAACCTACGAATTCTAATCCCTATGATCACCGTTGGTCGAATATCCTGTCAGTTTCGACTCGATACCAGCTCCGTGAATAAACGAAATACTCGAAAACAAAGGATCAACGCTGCGCTCGATTCGAAGGATCTCTTTCGGTTTTGTCGATTTCCACGCGATAGCGGGGTCCATAAATAAACGAAATAATAACTCGACAAAGGATCGACGTTGCGCCTGAGCTTTTACACCCGACGCGGGTGCACGTCGATCGGAAAGATCCCCTGGAAACATCGGACTTGGAAAAGCTGCCGCGATGTCTCTTTTCTGCCGAACCAGCCTCGTACATCACTCGATCCCCGTTCGATCCCCGTCACGATAAATCTTCGCGTCCTTCGGACGATCAGCGCGGCTGTCGGCGGGCCACGCTTCCAGCGAAGAAGCTCTTTTGATCAAAACTCGCGCCCCTTATTGCCTCGCGCCGCCGCCGCTGCATTATGCAAAACGCCCGCGAATTCGCGTTACACGCTTCCCTCGAGGCGCTCGTTACGCGCAACCGATCGGAATTCGTCGCCGAGAAATTGCGACGCTCGTTCCCGTGTTCCAGGGTTTATCGTTCCTTCGGAGAGTCCGACTCGGTTCGCTTCGACGACGGGTCGTTAGCCGACGCTCGCGAGTTTACGTATCGTTCCAAAGGACCAACGATCGCGCGGAATACGAAGCGTCGAAGAAGACACGCGCGAGGAGACGACGGTATTTAAGTATCCGTAAAGGATATCGCGCCACGCGACGCTTATAGTCCGCGTTATACGTTCTCGTCCAGAGCTTTATGATACTTTCGTGTCCCACTAGTTCCTTCTCGTTCTACTTATGATACTCTCGGAACAAACCGAGAATCGGGATAATCGCAATTTCCTTTTTACACGGATACTTCCTACGTTATACTCGAATGAAAGTTTCCCTTGGATCGACGCGTTGATAGTCACGCGAATTTTTCGCGACTTAGGGTAACTTGTACGCGTTTCTCTCTAGGTTTATATAATTTTTACAATCTTCGTAGGTCAATGGATTCTGTACTCGCAGATATCGATAGCGTAGATAGCGACATTTCCGTTTCGCAATATCGTTCGCAATGTTTTAACCCTTTGCACTCGAGAGGCGACTGTCAGTCGCCATAAAATTTTAAAGATCCATATTAATTAATATACCAAATTCGAGATAATATAACAATATGCGAGGAATCAAAATCAAATAATTTTACGTGTTAACGCTAATTCTACCGTGCCATAAATGACCGTTTTTAAAAGTCATTCCAAATTCCGCGTTCAACGTTATATTACAAGCTACTTATCTTCGCGATTTTTCTTCCAATGTACGTACAGTCGATCCTTCAATATTTCCCTTTATTTCATTTTTTTTAGGTTCTACTACTTTTTTATTTACCGGTCATTTGACCGTGGTAGGTTTAGTGTTAACTGTTATACGATTCTTCATTTACCACTCAAAAAAATAACGCCAGTTTTATAGCAGAAAATATGTAAATTTTTACTCTTTTGTAGCAAAAAAATCCTCGAGTGCAAAGGGTTAATCCGCCATATTCGTCGAATTTTTATGGTTTTAAACGATCGCGAGTCTCGGGTGGCTTGGCTGGGAAAGGAAGCTCCAGTCATGGGTGACCACCGTGGCTGGCGACGTTTTAACAGATCACGATCGACACGATTTTATTACACCTTGGTATTTCCATCTGTCCAACCCCTGCCGTTATTAACTATTGCACGGCGGGATTTTTAAACAAACACTTGCATAAACATTCCTCCTGGCCGTATACTAAAAGCATTCCTATGTTCGGCCGATGAAAAAGTAAAACAGCGGAGGATGTAAAACATTGCCGGAGCAATCTATACGGTCGTTTTACGCGGAAAAGCGGAGCTGGTCGAAAGGCAAACGTACTCGTGGCGAAACGGTGGCTCCTCTCGACCGCTCTATTCCCACCCTGTTTCTATTTCTCCTCGGCGAGTCTGGTTATGCAACCCGCCGATCGAAAATAGAAGAAGGTGCCGTCATCGTCGACGAGGCGACAACCGAGTGCGACCAGTTGATACGGCTTCTTGGAATTGCAAGGGGAATGAGACGAGACGAGCTAGCCTCGCTCCTCGCACCAATTTTTCCCTCCGTCTTCTTCCCACAGCGGATAAAACCGACCATTGGGGATCAAAGATGGAAATAAAGAGAAAGACGAAACGGAAGAATGGACGATATTAATACGAAAAAATTTCTCGCGAATTCGAGGCGTGTTTTCGCGTTTTTGCACGTTTGTCGACGTTCCACGCGATGTTTGTAAATAGGGTAGCTAATGTCTTTTTAAATCAAAGATTTTACATTCAGACAGTGGCGTATACAAAGTTTATAAAAATCTACGCAAAGATTGCGAGATACGTACGCAATCGTATGTTTATCGTAGATACCGATTCGATTTTTCCGGCTACGAATCGCAGGAATATTGGCGCGTATCGGGAAACGGTTCTTGGGAGGATAACTCTAACGTGATAGACGGAGTACACATGGAATTACTTGAATTTCGATTATCGCCGGCGATAACAGTAACGGCAACGATAATAGCGACGACAATAACGCTCGAATAGGAGCGGCATTAGCAACGCGTCAAGTGCATTAATTGCAAATCATTCGTCGACCGTCCATGGATGTTGCTTTAAAGCGGCGCATATTAAATCAGAAGCTCCGTTAATTATATCTTTTGCCCGGGTGCATTGTTTTCGCCCGGGATAACGTTACCTCGTTGCATTATTTCTATACAAATTGGCGCAACGATGCTTTGTCCATGGGACAGTCGGCTGATTGACAGTCGGTCGAAATGTTAATAAGCGTGTACAATGACCAACAACGAGCACGTACCCTCTTCTGTCCGATGATAGAAAATTACCGAGCACTATGCACGCGTGGATCGATTTTTTCGAGGGTCGTCGAATAAGAGTCCGCCTCGTTAGGGTGGCACGCGTATGCTAATCAAAGGAGTCCTCGATCGTATCGATCCGGCATCCCGCGATCGTTTTCCAACCTCGCCGAAGAGGGACCAATTCCAGGATACCCATATTTCCAAGGTTTTTACCACGAATTTCCACGGAAAAGTTCCCGCTGCGCAACCAGACCGACTTTCGATAATTAGCGACGTATCGACGCGCGGTGTTAATTATATCGAAGCTTACGTGGACCAATTGCGTGGTCCAGTAATGAATGTTATCAAATATGTCAAATTACCATCTCTGAAAATTTCATCAGCAATTTGCCGAACGTTTGACGTTAAACGCGCCGTTTTGCCGTTACGATCTTGCAATCAACTATGGCTTTGCAAACTTTCTAATTATCCCTTTCTCGAATTCTACGTCCGAATAAAACGAGACGAAGGAAAAATCGGTTCTAGTATCTAGATACGTTTCCTTTTCGTCGAACCACGTGAAACAATCGGACGAAATGAAAGACGAAGGACACCGAAAGCGTAGATCAAGATCCATTTGCCAACTAGCGCGAGTAGATCGGTATCAAACCGATCTCTAATCTCGACTCTCTCATTCGATCCCTCGAGGACTCTTCAAAAACGAGCCACGAGTCGCGATGCTTTTTCCCTCCGTCTGAAAACACGCTCGCACTCGCTCGCACACTCGCGCGCGCACTGACGGCGTACGAACTGGCCGCGTCAATTCGCCGATTACGGCTGGCGAACCGGGCCCGCGGCGCATTAATTAATAATCCGCGATACAGAGGGGGCGATCGTTATCGGCGTGTACCAACACTTTTCCGCCGAGCTCGGTCGTTGCCGCGGCACGCCGCGTTTTGAGATATCGTAACGCCTAGCTGATAAATAAATTCGCCAGCGGCCGCGAGCGTATTTCAGCGCGGCGGTAGCAGCGTGTTTCGCTCGTTACCGGTTTTTCCCGCTAACGAAACTTCCACCAACGTTCCCCGGAACACGCGAGGCGTATTTTTTCCCTGCTGCGAACGCGTTCGACGTGCCACGCCAGCGTTAACCGTACGTTTCCCTTACGAATGATGCTGCTACCATGATAAAATGTTCCCGCGATAAGATCCCTACGTGCTAGCACCGCTTGCTCGGCGAATTAAATAATCGCGTTCTAGCTGTCGTTTAATGTAACGCGTTCAACGTTTCACTCGGTTGCGCGCCTGTACCCGTTTCTATTTTTCCCTAATTTCGCCGTTTCCTTTCCTCCTCGGTTCTCTGTTCCGTCGGCAATTTGTCCGGTGTTTGTCTCGCAATACCACAGAACGAATTCTCGTTGATCCGTGGCGGATAATTTCGAATTAGTTTCTCCTTTCGACGCGGAACTCTGAAACATTCGATATCGTAGACGATACCACGCTCCTTGGATTTTTCCAATTCTCCAGTGTAATTTGGAAAATTTTGCAACGATACTTAGCTGTATAGCAAACGTCTGATTTCGCTTGTGAAACTTGGCAAGGATAAAATTTAAGCGAGGAAAGGAAGGAGCAAAGATCAGCGAATCTCGATGCATCGATGCCGGGAATGAAAAATTCATCGATTTAAAATGCACCGTGTATGGAAGTCGTTGGTGGAAATTACGATTTTTGTTGCCGAGGATAGAAGGGAAACGCGGACCCGTTCGATTCGATTCGCAAACCGAGGCGGTCGTAATGGTTGGCGAAGCGGCGAGCAAATTTGTCGCGCGACATCCATTGCGTTTCTGCCGGTGTTCGATTCTTTCAACGTTCGTGTCGATGGAACAAGACGCGGGATGGGGTGCACGTAACTCCGCGTGGCTGGAAAACCAATGTTTACCGGCCGGAGAAATTAAACTGAAGCTTGTGTCAATATCGTTGTCGGCTTTCGTCGCAGTTTCCGGCCCGTTCGCACCTGTGTCACCTTTTTCCATGCCGCCGCGTGATCGTTTTGGCCAATTCCACCGGAAAAATTATTCCCCTCGTCGCCTAACTTTCTTCCATTCACACTCATCTTCGAGAATCCTTCGTTTCAACCTCGGCTATGCTTAAATTTTCCTGTTCCTCGTCTTTCGTTCCGATTTTTGCGCGTATTTCCGAGAGGATTTGAGGATGATACGGATAGGCGTGTATATATATTTCTTAGAAGATAGTAAAATATCGCATCCCGTAACTACCCTGATGAAAAGGAAGCAAGATCCCCGTCATTAACAGCGATATCAGCGAACCAAAGCAGAAACGTTATTTTCGTTGGTCGGTATTTCACCGGCCCGCAGAGCCCCGGCGAAACGGTAATTCTCTCTAATTACCATTTCATCTTATCGATCAGCCGTCTGATCCTGGCCGGTTGACTGAGAAAGCAAAGCAGGCGGAGAAATAGAAAGCCGGGCGGGCTTAATGGAAGGAGAAAAATGCGAGAGAGGATCAAACCCGAGCGCGTCCATTTCGCGGCGGTTAGAGGAGTCCATTGAAGGGGACATTTCTATGCGCGTGCATTCACGTTCCGATTGACGATTTTCGTTTTGATCCGGAGGCAGAGAGAAGACCTTCCACCGGACTTTTCGGGGCCCCTTCTTCGTTTCTTTCCGTCCATTTCCATCGGGGCTTGCCCGATTATCGGCCGCCCGCCACCTTTGTGCGCGTCCAACGATCGGAGCACAATGGCCCCCACAATGCCACTGCATCCAGCCGTAAAACCATAGACTTCTCAAAGTCGTCAAACGATCCGAGACTTATCTACCTGTGCTATCGAACAGTATCGCGCGTGCTACGCGTCGAACGAGCCGTTTAATTCTCTCGTCTCGAGAAACGAAACGATGTTTCGATGAGAACACGCGACCGAGAGGGCTGATAAAAATAGGGAGAAATCTAAAGAGTGGTTTGTTTGGGAAGGGATGACGAGTGGAAAGATATTCTCGCGATTCTAGAGTCTGCAGGAATTAGAAGTGATAGTCATTTCCGTAATTTTTATTCTTGTCGCGTTGCAAATTCTTTCGCAGGAATTTTTTCGATTAATTTCGAAGCGGTTGTCTCAAACTTGAACTTGAACTCGAACTTACAGTAGTAAATACGGTCGACTGTCGACGAATATTCCTACTCGAACTGGAAATCGTCGACGAATCGTCGCGCGTCGCGTTGCAAATTCTTTCATAGGTATTTTTTCGATTAATTTCGAAGCAGTTGTCTCAAATTTGAACTTGAACTCGAACGTGCAGTAGTAGATACGGTCGACTATCGACGAATATTCCTACTCGAACTGGAAATCGTCGACGAATCGTCATGCGTCGCGTTGCAAATTCTTTCGCAGGAATTTTTTCGATTAATTTCGAAGCGGTTGTCTCAAACTTGAACTTGAACTCGAACTTATAGTAGTAAATACGGTCGACTATTGACGAATATTCCTACTCGAACTGGAATTCGTCGACGAATCGTCGCGTGTCGCATTGCAAATTCTTTCATAGGAATTTTTTCGATTAATTTCGAAGCAGTTGTCTCAAACTTGAACTTGAACTCGAACGTGCAGTAGTAGACACGGTCGACTATCGACGAATATTCCTACTCGAACTGGAAATCGTCGACGAATTGTCGCGCGTCGCGTTTCAACCCCATTTTCATTCCCATCGTCCGCGGAAATTCATATTTACCTCGAACGTTTTAATTTCCATTCATAGAACGCGTTGACAAATTTTATCCGGCGATTCCAGTATCCAAGCGATGCTCGGCGGAGAAACAAAACCGTCGCCGAATTTCGATCAGCGCGTTTTCCGGAGGCCGTCCGCGTTTCATCGGTGGAGGAGAGGAGAGTGAGAGAAACCGCGGCCGGAAAATCAGAGTTCGTCGCCACGGAACGACGCGGCCGTCCTTTGCGCGGGGAAACGCGTGGCGACGGCGCGAGAAAGAAGTCGATTAACAGGAAGGAATAAATTCGTTCGTCGGACGAATCGAGCCGAAGAAGGAACGGCTGGCCGGCTTTCAATTCCCCTCGCGACTCGAGCGGCACAAAGCCGCGGAATTGGTGACGAATTACGCTCCGAATATTCGTTTCACGCCCGTTTTTCCCGCCTCTCGACACCGCTTTCTCCTCTTTCGCACGCGTACACGCGCGTCCTCACCGACGGCACACGTGTCCGCGCGTAAACCGACGCGAACAGGGGAGAACGCGAGAAGGAAGAATTCCGCGCGACAAAAATGCGTTCCCGCGCGTATCGAGCGGCTCTCAGGAGGTCAAAAGGTTGGACAAAGAGGTCCGCGAGCTGACGCGGAACGAAAGGACGACGGGGAAAACGCGGGTCGCGGCAAATAATTTAAAGCGATTAAATACCGGCCTCGATCCGTGATCCGACTCTCTCCGCGAATTTTATTTCCGCGCGATTCTTCGCTTCGTCGAGGATATTCGCGAGCGCGTACGTCGAACAGAAAAAAAATTAGCTACGAACGCATGGACAACTCTGCGTGTGTTCGCAATTTTGGAGAATAATTTAGAACGGTGATCGAACGAGGTTTTCGCGTGTGCTGTATTTTTCAGCACGCTCGAGCGCGCGTTGAAATATTTTTTGTCGTTTCCAAATATTTTCGCGTAGTAATTTATTCAGTTTCTTTAATGGATTATGTTTTATTCCCGACGCTGTTTAAATATTTAGTCGGTTCGAGCGTGTTTTTCAGAGTACGTGCCGAATCGATGAAAATTCTAGCTTGCCGTTTAATTTCGACGCATCTCCAAGCAATGCTGATTTTTCGTCCGCGGAAAAGCGATAAGAAATTGCAGCTGGGTTGGGGAAGCGGCGTTCGATCGGAGAAAAATTTCGATCGGCGAGGAAGAGGAGATCCGGCGTTCGGAGCGGCGCAGCCGGTGTCAGCGCTTACGCGCCGCTCTCTCCTCGGTAGTACGCGTCGCCGCGCGCGTAGTACGGTCCGTCCGGAGCGGAGAGCAGCAGCGTGTGCTGGCGGTTGAATATAGCGTCGCGGATGGGTCGATAACGCGCAACTCTCTCGCTCATCGCGGAGTCGCCGATGCCACGCTGTAGCGCTCCTAAGCCGAGCTTTCCTCTCATTCCGTCGTAAGCCCGCACTCTGGCACATCCATCCGCCGCCGCCACCTGCACCGACCAGCCGACCGACCCGCCGCCGACCACCACCATTACCCCCGCTATTATCGCTACCACCGGCGCGCGATATTCCGCCTGCCAGCGGCACCATCGCCGACGCGGCCACCAGCAACGCCGGCTGTGTCACCTCTCGCGACCCGCGTCGCTCTCTCTGCCGCCGCACGTCCTCCTAGTCGTCCTCGCCGCAGTCGTCGTCGTCGTCGTCGTCGTCGTCGAATCGCCGTGCCAAAAGGTGGCCCGGGTGCACCGTTGCCAGTCCGAGTGATCTCGCTAAGTGAACGGGTACGCGAGATCGATGGATGTTTCTTTTCTCGTTCGAGAGTGTCAGTTCGAGAGTGATCGTCGTACACGGAGGAGGATCGGAGGTTAGCTCGATTGGAGGCAAGTTAACGGGGAAGAGTGCGCGCGTGTCCAGGTGCCGGTGAAGAAGAGGCAAAGTCGCGGAGATCGAAATCATCGCGCTTTCCTTACGAGGTCGACGACGCGTGCCTCGCGCACGCGAGACGCCGCCAGGTGATTAACAGGTTGTTGTCGCAGAGCCCCTTTGTCGTCGCGCGTCGCTTCCGGAGGCCGGGGATACTCTCCACCGGCCGGTCTCTCCTCGTGGTGTCTCGGAACCCGATCCCGCGAGCTTTCGAGCGGAAAGGGGAAGAAGCGGCGCCGTGGTGGACAGAAGAGACAGGAGGAGACAGGACGCGGCGGATTGGCGGGTGTGATCGATCGCGATCGCGAATGGAGCAGTGATCTCGCGGGTGCGTGTTCGTATCGGGACGCTTCGCGGCGTCGTGGTCGTCGCCGTTGACGAACGGATCGCAGCAGCAGAACAGGATGACGATGAGGATGACGGTATATCCGAGTGAGGAGCGCCGCGCTCGCGGATCGTGGACGAGCGGAACGACACGGAGTGAAAGTGATCGCTAACCGATCGACGCGACGATGCCAGTGAACTCGCGTCTGATCCTCAGAGCCCGATCGATCCCTCTCTGATTCGAGTTGCAGCGTTCGGCAGAGAAGCTCGGATAGTTTCGGTGCTCGCGTGTGCGTCGTGATGTATCAGTGGTGAGACGAGATGAGCAACGATTCGCTGGTGTGCTTTCTACGATGCTGCTAGCATCGCGGTGTACGATTCGCGACGAGACGACGGCTGCCAGTCCCAGCGGCTGGNTTCGGCAATTTATAAAGCAGAATAGGAATAAATACGGTATAAGGTCACGGACATCCGCCAGCAGCCGATCTTAACCCGTTCCTCGAGCGTTGGCAAGCGGACGCGCGGTTAGTCTCGAGAGGAAGAGAGGAAAACAGTTCGTACGGCAGAGCCCCGTGCGCCGCGCGTGTCGCGCGCGTCCATCCGATCCGCGCTCGGAGAGAGCGGCGTCGAGAGTGCGTCGATTAGCCGAATTCGCGCGGAATCTCGACGCGGATACGAATGTTGGAGCCGGCGTACGCGTACGGTCGATGGTCGAGCGTCGGTTTTACGAGTGCTCGGGAACGTTAATGCCCGTGGTCGGGCGGCAATTAAAGACGCCGCTGAGGCCGTCAGCTGCGTGTGCCGGTGCAGGCCCAACAGATGTTCCCCCTGCTGCAAGATTCCGGGCCGACCAGCGTGTTGTTCCAGCGTGCGCGGATCGTGCGAGCGCCGTGAGCGCGCCGCTGGTCCGCTAACGATAACGAGTGTCATTTGCAAGCCGGCTGATCGCGCGATCACTGTCGTCGGTACAGTTTGTGGCGCAGTTAAATCACCAAGCCGCGAAACATTAGTGCCCCACGGGAAAATGAGGAGATCCTCTTCGTTTTTCATCTCAAGGTAGGACACAGCCATCTTTCCTACCTTTATTTTCCGCCGCGCGGTCTTTTATCTCCGTGGAATCTGCTATTTCGCCCTCGTCCATCCACCGACCAAACTTTCCTCCCCTTTCTTCCCCCCTCCATCCACCCGACTTCTTCCTTTTGCACCGAGGCGCCGCGGCGTCCTCCCGAAATGATAAATTTCTCCCTTTGGGCGCCAACCTATCTGCCACGTACGTAGCCCCTCGCGTGAATTTTAATGCCGCCCCTTCTACGCGGCCTCTCCGTGGGGATAATCCGACGAGTCCGTGCCGGACTCGCGCGAGCGAACCAGCGTCTCGCCGGACGTCCGTCGAAAAGCTCTCGCCGACGATCAGGAGGAACTCGCGTCGGTGGCTAGATTTCATCGCGCTTTAAACCGCTGTTTATTGTCCGCGCGGCCACCGCCAACAACCGCGAGTTTATCGCCGGTGCTTTTGCCCGTCTTCAAACGCGCCAACTTCCCGCTCGCGACTTATCTCGACCATCGCGCCACGCGTTTTCCCAATTTTATTAATCTCTCCACTTTTCTCTAGGCGTAACTAGCCTAGCGGATCAAGTTTGCAATTAAATATCTCGCGACGAAAATACCTTTTAAGAATATCGAATTTTCTCGACGAATTCGTGTCTTCCACACAGTCTCTTCTTCTTCGTGTCGAATATTTAAAAAAAAATCTCGAAAGTCCAGCGAACACCGCAATCGATAGACCCAGCCCGAACTCTCTTCTCTCTTTCCCGTTTTCCCTTTCTAATCTCCCTCGACCTTCGCTTTCTCCGGCGTCGAAAAAAGGCTGTCGAACCTCTGCGGCGTTTCGAAATTTAACGGGCCGATGATAAAACGTCCCCTCGCCGGTCTCTATCTCGCGAGAAGCAATTCTAAAATCCCTGTCGCTGGAAATCGATTTACGAGGGCGAGCGCGTCGTAACAACGGGCCAATTCATCTTGGCGCCCACGTATCGCGAGGAACGCGCCATTTTTTTCCCCGCGCCTCGAACCCTGTCCGTCAAAGAAGCTAAATGTCCACTTCGGCGGCGCTGCGCGGCGCGGCGCGACGCGGCGCGTGATTAATGCCGCCGCGTCAGTCGTTCCGTTTCGGACGCTTTTCTTCTTACGCAACCCGTGGAATGCGGACGCCGCGGAACGCAGGGCCGGGAATTTCTTCTGGTCCTGTAATTAGCTGCCACGACGAGCGAGCTCGAGACGAAGTTCCGACAAGGCTGCACTCGCGGCCACGCTTCGTCCCCTTAACCGCGAAACGCGCGGCCGAATTATCGCGTTTCGACGATTCGCTTAACTTCGCCTCTTTTCCCTTTCTCCGCCTCTCGGGTTTCACGTCTCCTATTTTTCTCTCCCTCTTTCGCCCCTCTCTCTCTCTTTTCCCATGCCGTTTTATTCGAGAATCGTGGCAAGTGTAAAGGAATAAGCTTCTCCTCTCTTTTTTTTTTTTCTTTTTTTTTTTTCTCTAGGAATAGATCTACGTATACCGTGTTTTGATTAAAACGAAATTTGAACGGTGTCCTTTTTAAACGTATCCATGTAGGCGTTTCGTTAAAAAATAACGCGATAACGGGGTCGAGATTTGTCGGAATGAATTATGGGAATGGAAGGTTATTTGTTGTAAAATCGAATATGAGGAAAATATACGCGAACGTAAATTTCGCTATAATTTATTCGCCTCCTATCGCGGGGATGCTAATAGCGAAATGGAGCGAATCCGAAAAATCCGCAGTTTACTAAAAGCTTTAAGAATTATTAACCCGTTTGAAATCTGGAACTGTAAAATACGCATCTGTTCCATACCGTTTTATACTCAAAATTTAAACGCAGATGATCGGTATACGACCGGAATTTAGCAGGATTTTAATCGAAATACTTCAAGAACTTCGAAATCTCCTCTCAAAGTCCCAAATTTTCTGTCTTACTTAACCCTCACCTCGATGAAACACCTCGACCCTTGGAATCCCTATTCCAATCTCTATATCCACCGAAATCTATTCACCTGCTGTTAAAAAGGAACGTAGAGGGGAAGGAAAGAAGAAATCAGTATCTTCGGTTCGCATAACACCGCGAAATAAAGGAACCAGGAAGTTCGGATATTCTCGTTAAACGATCCAACTTTTATCGCCGTTCTTTTTTAACCCGAACGGAGAAGAAGCTATAAATCGTTCGGTTTACTCGACTCGGGCTTTACGACCTACATTTTCGTTCGGGCAGCGCAGGGTGCGCGCCGGGGTGCGCCAAGAAAACCAGGCGAGATCCGTAACGGGCGTCGATGGCGGAAATTTCGCCAAGGCCGAGGGTAATTTGGCCGGTGAACGTGCAAGGTACGGGATCGACCCTTGCTTGGTTATGGACGCGCCGCGGAAACAACGGGGAACACCTCGGGCCACTTTGAGAGCGGATGCGACGCGCGGTGACAAGCGACGCTTTGGTTACTTTAAACGGACGCGATCAAAGAAACAGGTGCCACGTCTAGAGCGTGTCGACGACGATGCCTCTTCGTCACCGGCCTCCGTTTCGGCTGGCCTGAAAAGCTTCTTCGTGGAACCGGTCTCGCGGCAAAACGGGATGCTGGTATTTTCGATGTCCCGCGGATATACACGGTGTCACGGAGCGTGTTCGAGAGGCTTGTTTCCAGCTCGGATTCGGACGCCGCCTTTTTTGCTCCTTCGACGATCCAAGGACCAAGTTTCGAGCTTCTATCGAGAGATTCGGAGTGTTCGATTTTGGCAGTTGTCTCTGGATGCGTCGTTTGGGGGTAGAAGATGTTTGGAATGGTACTAATGGCGGAAGATGCGTGGTTATGCGATGGGAGTTGTCATTGGTCCCCGTGTCTGTGCTGTTTTCATGTCGATGAATTTGTAATTCGAAAATTACGAGGAAGGAAAATTCTAACTCGTATTCTTGTCGAAACGGTATGGATCATAACGATGAAAAAGAATAGAGGAGTATTATAAATTAATTCTTTAATCAGTTAAGTGTCGCGACCTCTTTACAAACACCCCCCAATATGTGTCGCGATAATCAGGCGATGACGGATATAATTATAAACCCAACTCAAATTATTTATAATTTTCAGTTGTTTTCTTTACTTCGTGTTGACCTCTAAACATTTTAAACTTTACGAATATAATTTAGTTTTTACCAAAATTACAATTTAAATATCAAATTGTAATAACATTTTACGAATATAGTCGTTATGACACAAAATTTTGACATATCTCCTAGATGGATATAGTCGTCAAACTAATTTAATTGGTTAATAAGAGGTACGGATATAGAAGAGGGTAAAATTCGGTGGATTTTTAAGGCGCGATCGTACGTTTTCGTTCGTGGATACTCGATTCCGGAGCTTGCAGCTAGCCATTACGCGGAACAGTGTTCGAAACAAGAATATCTAGTACCGAGAGGAATATATTACGTTTCGGTAACTCTATTCCGCGTTCCTAGTAGCTCGCTATCTAAAATAACCGTAGAAAACATGGGTAGTATCGTAAAACATCGTAGAAAACGGTAACTGTACCCCATTCCGTGTCCAAAATCAATTGACCGCTCAAGGCCACTACTCCCACCACAAATGACGTCACGAGTGACCCTTTGCAGGATATACCGAATATTCCGAACATACTAACGCAACTCCGATATGATACGACTCGCCCCGAAAAATTCTACCGTCCAATTTACATACGTTTCCCGTCTTCGAGCGAACGAAAGTTCGATAGCGTTAGATCGTCCCATAAGCGATGCGAATATTTTTCCATTTTTTAAACCCGCTACAACAATCAGGGGCCATTCAAACGCTTTCCATTATTTTACACAATAGGTTCCCATTCGTATGCTAAACCCTCGATTTTCACGGTTTAATCGATGTTTCTACGCCGTGTTTTTCTTGTAGCTTTCTAACAACGTGTCCAACCATCTTTGACGATATCAGCAGTCTCTACGAAACGTCGAATACTTTTTTTCGAAAGACACGACTGGTCCTCTATTTCTTGACGCACTTTTCTTTATAAAAAGAATAAAGTATATCGTGTGCAGTTTACGATTGTCACGGAATAATTTGAAACTATATTTGCGAAACAGCAGCAGGGCTAAACCCTCGATTTCCACGATTTAATCGATGTTTCTACGCCTTGTTTTTGTCGTAGCTTTCTGACAACGTGTCCAACTATCTTTGACGATATCAGCAGTCTCTACGAAACGTTTTGATACTTTTTTGCGAAAGATACGACTCTATTTCTTGACGCACTTTTCTCTATAAAAAGAATAAAGTATATCGTGTGCAGTTTACGATTGTCACAGAATAATTTCGAACTGTATTCGCGAAGCAGCGGCAAGTCGAATTCAATAATTCATCCGCGTCAACTGGAAATTCGGGACGAAACGAGCGTTTGCCTAAACACTGACCGCGGTTGAGCGTGAAAGCCACCGACTGCCACGGAATTCGGGCAAGATCGGAAAGCAGCGGACGCAGTTGCACGGGCATTTTCGAAAATGCATGCGCCACCGGCGGCGTTGTAAATTCTCGCGGGTCCGCGGACGCGCGCTGGACGCTCAGCTGTGCCAGCGCGAAAATCAATCAAAATCGGTACGTCATCGCGGAACGTCGGGCATGCGAATTCGCACGCGTGCGCGTGGCGCCACGCTCCGACTCCGCTCCACTCCGCTCCGCTCGCGCCGCGCCGCGTCGCGCGAGCCATCGGCCGCTTCGATTTTGCGTTCGCCGCCAGATTTTCGTAATAACGTCACGTACGTAACCGTCGACCACGTCGCCCGATGGATCAAAGGAGGAAGCTGGCTCCCAGCGATTCGTGCTTTTAATTTAGCTCACGAACCATTTGGCCCCCGGCTGCCGCCGCGAACGTGTCCGGGTTATCCTTATACAGAAATAACAAGGGACTTGAAATTTCCAGCCTAGTTTTTCCGACCAACTCCGTCTCTCGCGCCCGCCATCCGTCCTCCAGGGTGGATTCGCGACACTCGCTCCTGTGGTTATCGTTTACGGATTTTTACCGAATCTTCCGGATTCCTCTCCGCGACCTGTGAACGCTGTTGAAGAATATCGTTAGTTTAAGTCTAGAAATAGACTTCCATCGAAGGAACCCGCTGCTCTTATGACAATTTCGACATTGACCAAATACCTTCCTTGACTAATAAACAAGTCGGAAATAAAATATGTTATTATTCTTTCGTAATAAGTAGAATCCAAAATTTCAATTGATGTTTATCGTTTACGGATTTTTACCGAATCTTCCGGATTCCTCTCCGCGACCTGTGAACGCTGTTGAAGAATATCGTTAGTTTGGGTCCTAGAAATCGACTTTTATCAAAGGTACCAGCTTCTCTTATGTGAATTTCGACACTAACCATGTACCCTCCTTGATTAATAAACATTGCAAGAATAAAATAACGTTGCTGTTCTTTCATGATATGCACAATCCAAAATTACAATTGATGGTTATCGTTTACCACGAATATTTACCGAATCTTCCAGATTCCTCTCCGCAACTTGTGAACACCGTTAAAAAATATAGTTAGTTTAGGTCCTAGAAATCGACTTCCATCGAAGGTACCGGCTTCTCTTATGAGAATTTCGACACTAACTATGTAGCTTCCTTGTCTAGTAAACAAATCGAGAATAAAATATATGTTATTACTTTTTTGTAATAAGTAGAATCCAAAATTACAATAGATGGTTATCGTTTACGGATTTTTATCGAATCTTCCGGATTCCTCTTCGCGACTTGTGAACACCGTTGAAGAATATTGTTAGTTTAAGTCCTAGAAATAGACCTCGATCGAAAGGACCCGCCTCTTTTATGAGAATTTCAATACTAGCTGTATACCTTCCTTGATTAATAAACATGTCGATAATAATATATATGTTATTATTCTTTCGTAATAAGTAGAATCCAAAATTACAATTGATGATTATCGTTTCTCACGGATTTTTATCGAATCTTCCGGATTCCTCTCAGCGACTTGTGAACACTGTTGAAGAATATTGTTAGTTTAGGTCCTAGAAATAGACCTCGATCGAAGGGACCCGCTTCTCTTATGAGAATTTCGACACTAACCATGTACCTTCTTTGACTAATAAACAAGTCGAGAATAAAATATATGTTATTATTCTTTCGTAATAAGTAGGATCCAAAATTACAATTGATGGTTTTCGTTTACCATGGATTTTTATCGAATTTTCCGGATTCCCCACCGCGATTTCTGAACACCATTGAAGAATATCGTTTGTTTAGCTCCTAGAAATCGAACTCGATCAAATAAACGCGCTTCTCGTATGAGAATTTCGACACTATCCATCTATCTTCCTTGAATAATAAACAAATCAAGGATAAAATAACATTGTTGTTCTTTCGTGACAATCATGATCCAAAATTGCAATTGAAATCTCACATAGAGAGAATATCGTGAATCTTGCCTTGCCATCAAATTGATCCAGCGATCTGTTGTACGAGATTCGAGGTAAAAAATTCGCAAGATGCCGGAAGAAGATGCGGAATCGGGAATGAATATCGGAGGTATTTACAGTGTTGCGAAGAGACGGGGGGTGGGTGGTAACGACAGAGGTATTGTCCTGCTGGGAAAAACAATGGCCGGCAGAGCCGTGAACCAGCGAGCAACGATCGATTACTCGATGTTCGGGTCTGGTTCGACGCTGCGGCTCGAACCTTTAACGTTGCCCTCGGACGCTTTGCGGAAACGTCGAAACTGTCATCGGCATGCGTTGTACTTTTTCGCCACGTTTTTGCCGCCGGACGCGTCTGACAGCTGTCTGGCCGACCGGCGCTCGCGTCGCTTTTCCCAACTTTACTCCAACTTGGAAACGAACCTCTTTCACGCCGTGGTTCGTCTTCCAGAAACCCGGGCCAAATCATTTTCCGTTATTCGCGGGTTAATCGGACGTTCCTACGTTTTATTTCCGATCCTTCGATTTCGACTAACCTCGTTGACATATTCCAATTTGATACAGGCTTCGCTGGAGGTCTTAAAGATAATATCCGTCGCCTGGACTGTTTTATATTTAATACCCTCGCCTGGTATTATTACTATGTAATTGGAAGCTTATTTGTTACTTGGCAGTAACTGTTCGGAAGAACAAAATGCTTTGGCTAAGTTAACAAGTGCGCGGAAAGTTTCGTAGCCTAGGGGATAGTAAAGGAATATCGTGCCGCAAATAAACCGGCGCGAGGAGAAGCGAGTATAATTAAAAGCGTTCAAATTGTCGTTATTGTCTAACGTAGTTTCTTTTTAAACGAACAGCCAGGAAAAGCTCCTAGGGGGAAGGCAGTTTACGCTAGCATTGATCAGACAAGGTCGCCACAAACGTTTCCACGGTTTATCGCGTACTTGATGCCTTTTTTTAAACAAGTGCGGCCATGTTTCATGGACCTTTTCCCACAACTTTTTACTTCCTTTCCCCGTAACCGCGCCAGAATTGAATATGGAAGATACGAATCGCGATTCCCGTTTCGCTGAGTTGCAGCTGCACCAACTATACCCGTATTTTTGCCTCAATATTTCTGATAATATCGCCGCCCCGATCAAGGCGATACAACCCTACCACGATGGATGGTTTTTTGGCACGGCGTCGTGTTTGCGAGCAGAGTACCTTTCCACGCTTCCAGTAAATTACTTTCGTTTGTTTATTTCTATTCTATTCGCCGTCTTCCAGATACGTGACATAAATCGCAGAGCCGGGCCAAAAGAAGGTTGGAAAACAAAGTCTACCGTCGAACAAATGGAACAGTCGGAACGGCAATGGCGCCGAATTACGCGACATTCGTTGCGGGGATAAATACCGAAGCTATTGTTCAAAATCGCGAATCTCATCTGATAAATCGCACGAGAGATGAAATTAATAATTTAACGAGTTTAATACCTCTCACGGTTACTTTTATTCCTATTGCCTGTTTTATTCGACAATAAGCTGCAAAAGAAAGATGTATGGAAACCTCTGCTGTAAATATCAAACCCATAAGCTCTGTTCGAGTTGCAACTTTGCTTACGTGCATCGTTCATAACCGCGAATTATGCAACTACATGCTAAGTAAGTTCTCGTTCGCTGTACGCACAGGAGTTCATCTATTTTACAGGAATTCTGTCGTTCGAAAGACGGGAAATGTGCTCGGCAGAAATTTATCCCGTACTCTCCCCGTTTTATTTCAAAATTGAATTAGCATCTGCGAACGCTCGTGTTTGTTATACGTGGAAATAATTAACCGATAAAATTAACGCAATTGAGAGAATGATACGAAGGAGATTGGAGGATACGATTCACGACTGATCCTGGTAGCTGAGATTCTCAAAATTCGGTTGCCCGATCGATCCGTCAGGATCATCTGGCGGGTTTGGAGCTCAAAGTCGCGCAGTGGCCGTCTCGAGGCCGTCGATCGTCGAGATACCGATCGAATGGAGCGTTTCCCATCTTCTATCGTCGAGTTGCACTCGCCACGCAGCTGTTCCCACGTGACAAGAGCAGGCAGAGTTAATCGAGAGGCTCCGTTACGCAAATACGCCCGCCACGGACTATGTTTAGGTCGGTTTCGAGCGGCGCCGATTAGAATCGTATTTTCGTGCTGGAACGTGGACGCGCCGACACTTTTGAAATATGTCGTTCGACGTTGAGGAATGCCGGTCGCCTCGCGACGCCATTGTTCAACCCTGTTCTTCGGTTTAATCGGTCGGTGACTCGCTCGGAACCGGGTCTAACCGATCATGGAGAGGATAGTGGCGATAAAGAACTTCTGTCTTCTTTGGAAAACTTTCTTGATTTTTGACGCTATTTCCTAAATCGAGTCGCGGAAGAGGTTCAATTCCGTGCAGCGATAACTTGGAAATCTGTTAGCTTTCCTACATCTATCGCTAGAAAATATTTTCGCCGATGAACTGATCGAATAGCGTGTAGAAATTTCCCCAAAATTTCTGTCAGTTTCTAAACGCAATGTGGCGGTTCTAACGAAGGTACGTGTCCCAATTCTAACCGGGAAGCGGCCATTCGCGAAAGGAATCCTTTGCACGAGGTTCGAAGCGGACGGCGGGCAGCCCTCGGGCCGATTCTAATTATCAAAGTCGAGAAAAATTACATAAACCGGGGGCTTCTGTTCCTGCGGGACATCTGGAAAGTGGCGTGATTAACCGAAATGAGCGTTCCTTCGTTCACCCTTCCGGCCGTTAGACCTTCCTTTGAGGATCCGCTGGCTTCTCCGCCGTGAAAGGGTGGCGGCCGCGTCTCTTGACTTCCGGTGTTATCGCGGAGAAGTTCGGGAACAAAAAGGAGGGCGCCATCGCGCGTTTAAAATTCCCATCCCCCCGCGATTAAATTAAGAGGGTCTCCTCTGCTCGTCGTCGACATTAATCTTCTTTTGTGACGCGTACTCGGAGATCTTTCCAGCGATCGTTACACCGTGTATCGTTACGCGACCGTTCCCTCTCGTAAGCGCGAAAACCCGTTACGCTCGAAGCGGAAACGCGGAGCGAGTAAGCTCCTTAGCGCGAAATTACTCGTCCAAAAATCTATCCTGCGCGGCAGCCGCGTAACCCGGGATTTTTCAACGCTGCTAGCAGGGCTTGTCTGTCGCTGTTCGCTATCGTGATCGCGTTACGAATTAAAGTTCGGAGACGGTTTCGAACTCTGCCGCGTTTTATCAAACTTTGTTCGAAATTACGCGGAACGACAGAGCGTGGACAAGAGCCATCAACGAGCCAAGGCTACTGGCAGATGGCCCTCGTCCACCCCATTCGCGTCTCGGGACCACTCTGGTTAAATTCGCGATGCGTCTGATAAGAAGGCAGAATGATAAATGACCTCGCGATCCTTATATACACAGCGAAGCTTCCGAACGACCATTCGATACATCTCCCTAACGCAATACTTGTCTTTGCGCGAGGAAAAATTCCATAATCCGTATACCCGATGATTCATTCGTTGCATCGACGAACAGAAATCCCGAAAACGGAAAAATAAAATTCTCTTCGCGTGGAAGAGGAAAAGAAGATATTACCGAGTAACTTATCCCTTGTTACGTGACCAACGACCTTTAGTCACGCGTCTGATAAAAACGACCGGTCTACGCGACGAAACGAGAGGAATCAACGGCGAAGTAGTCAGGAATGAAAAGCCGGAAAATTTACGGAGAGACATAAGCGCGGAGCGTAGGCGCGCGGGCGCGAGCGTGGCGCAATCAGGCCGCACTCAAAGACGTCGCGTCAAACATTCGTCGCGCCTAAGGATCGCGCTTTAATCACGTAATTGGCCGGCTGTGGAGCGAGGTCCGTCGCCTTCCGGCGGGCAGAAGCAAGAAACCTGGAAGAACAAGCAGCTATCCGTATACCCTGGCCGGAAAGCGGCGCGGAGGATAACGGCGGAGTGGCGGCGCGCGCGGCTGGATGCCGGCATTATGGCGTAGCCTGCTTCTAATGGCATAACTCGTTGACGAGATTATAATCAGCCGACAGACATTAAAGCTGCAGGGACGCGGCGGTGCGCGCGCGGGTTCAACTTCTCTTGCCGGCCTAAGAACTGCGCGCAGCTTCGCGCACGACCACACCGTCCGCACGCGCGACGATTACGCTGTACACACGCGCGTGTCCGTGTGGCTCGAGCGGAGATAACGCTCGCACGCTCGCAGTGGCTTTGTGCATCGCCCAGAGATCCTCCGAAACCAGCAGGGTTTGCGCGGGCTTTTCGTTAATCGCGTCAGCCCACTCGCCTTTGATCCGGGCTTACCCATAAACATCCTTTTATCGAGCCTTCGTTAGAGGGCATCGAGCGAAACTGCAGAGACGACGTTGTAGTCGCTGCACAAAGGACTTGCTTGTAGGATAAAAAAAAAAGAAAGCGAAAGAGAGGGGGAGAAAAAAAAGGAGAAATCGAGCGAATGGCAGGACGAAGAGGACGGCTTCCGCTGTTCGTCTCGCGTTTTGATTAAAAACTTTTCAAGGGCCGCGTTGCCTGGCGTGTTCGGCTAAATAGCTCGTTAATTCGGCCACCTCCGAACTCGCCCGGCCTATCGAACGGTTAATCTCGTTGGACCAACGATGGGATTTCGCCAATTAGTTGGGGCCGCGAGAAGGACGGCGTTACGGTGGTCGAAAGTTGAAAGGTTGAACGGAATGGTTGCGACAAGAGCCAGCGAGGAATTTCGAAAACCCGATATCGTTACCGTATCCTCCGACTAGATCCGCCAAATAAACCAGAGACTCTCTATGGTTTCGGGTTTCCGTAGTTTCCAACGAATAACAACGCGCGGTTACTTTCGCCGAAATTAACATTATGAACCGCGCGCGTTTGCGTAACGCGGCTCGCTAGTCGCGAGAGAATAAATCTGTTCCGATTATCCAGTTGGCGCGGAATTTTTCCGCCAACCAGCGCAACCGTGACGCTTTTTCGAGAAACACGTCGGGCAAAATAATTCGCGAGAAGATATATCGGTTTCGCGCGAATAATAACACTAAATTGCTCGTACGCGTGGTTCGCTATTCGTCCGCTTCGTTGTTCCGAAGTTTCATATCGGTTCAAGTTTCCCTCCGCCAGTATTTGTATAATATTCGATATCGAAATTAGATTAAATTTCAGTGACACGTATTTTAGCCGGTCCGCCGAAGGAAATTGAATTTCTGCATAATATTCCGAATTCAATTTATCGCGGCGAAATAAATCTATTCCTAAATACGCCTTAAAATTCCATCTCCATTTTCTGCCGAAAAAGGACCTCTTCGCGTATCCTCGCCTCTCGTGCTCTTCTTCCCGCTTTCTACCGAGGGTACCTAGCCTTGCACCTAATAACCAAACACCGATAATACCCTGCTGCGAGTTATTCGTCGAACAAACACCCCGTGCCCCTCGCGCGTGGGAAAACCTCTTTAAAACGATTTACAGCCACTCGTCGTCGCGACGCGGAAGCTGTTCCGCCGTCAGCTCGAGCGCTTCTCTAACGAGTCTCTCGATTATTCCGAGGCGACGTCCGCCGTCTATCGGGATTCTGGGGATCTGATTCGCGAGTTCACGATTCGACGCGAGCGTTGGAAGAATGGAAGAAGAAGTTGCGAACCTCCGCTCGCGATAAAAACTTTCGAGGGCAGTACAGCCACGCGGACGTATTTCCGGCCCTGGCCCGGTAACAACTGCGTCCACGGCCTAGCTCGTGGGGGGGAGGGGACGGGGTGGAGAGCGATGGCGGCTGCTTCGAGGGGAGACAATGAAAAAGACGAACGTATAACGGGGAAACTTTTTCGTTTGTAACGTCGTTGCGCCTCGCTTCCAGCGAATTGGACCGGTGCACGCTTACCTGTAATCTTCTCTCCCGCCCTCCTCGCGCGTTGATTCCGGCTTTGTAATTTTCTAGCTGAATCGGGGTATCCCGTGGTCGGGGCCGGCGGCGCGGCCGTAACGAGAATGGGCGGAATTGATGAACGGTTGAAGGAATTGGAACGATTAATCGGGTGTTCCTTGTTTTGTTTCTTGGTTTTTCCAGCTGCCTCGGAGCAGCTCGAATTCTGCGGAAATTGGTTTAAGGGGTGTTCGATGCCGCCGCGTTAACGATAGTATTTCTCGCGTGCTTTTCTCGGGCTTCTCCATTAGCCGCTTTGGCAAATTGCGATTCTTCCAGCGCGGCTCGGTAAACTATCGGTTTATCCAACTGTGCCTCGGGATTACCGAACGCGCGATTACTTTCGATTAAGAGTAAATTATTCGGGTGTCATAGGAGGAGAGAAGATTCGTGGATCAATTTATCGATCAACGAGAGAAAATCGGCTCATCGTAGCAAGGTATAACTGTGGTTCTGAGATAGTCTTTAGAGTTACTCTTTCGTCCTTGCGAATATCCGATTGCTCGAGAATATATTCGAAGCATCGAGTAGGGTATAAAAAGGGAGGTCGTTAGGAACGGAAGAAAAATGTTGCAAGCGAGGAATCTAATTCCACGGACAAAGAAGACTTCGGTTATAATTGCATCTCGGTAACGATAGCAATCAGTCTGGTGCGTTCGCTAATGCGCGGCGACGAACAATGCGATCAAGAAACTCGGCAGCTTTGAAAACGACGGCGGAAAAAAACGAGGAATTTTTCTCCACATCCTCCATAAATCTCGTTTACGTCGCCCGTTTTCCCGCACACGCGGATGCACGCGATCATTCCGCGAGGATTCGTTCCCCGCGCGTATTTATCTCGGGCTGAACGAATTTGGATCGTCATGGTGGCAGAGAAAGCTCGAGCGAGAGAGAGGGAAAAGGGCGGAACGAAGCGGAGCAGATTTTTATGAAGCGGATAATGGCGTCTGCAATTTAAATCCCGGCCAGAAGAAGAAGAGGGGAAAGAAGTTATAAACTTCGGCTTAAGCCGCGCGATGTTTCCAGGCTCGCGACTGCGAGCGTTCGTAAAAGCGGAGGACGAAACGAGAGTGACGGGCACGGAGCGGTTTTTCCGCGCTGGTACCGCGACGCTCGGCGTCCCGAGACGTCGCGAGCGCGAATGTTTCGTTATTGACTCGTAGCGCGTAATTCGTCCGCGGTAGTTCAAACAGTTTAGTTTCATCTACTTCCTGCTTTATTTGTCCTCGACAAACAGTCCGGAATATTTCGCTCGTTGTCCCGTGTCCGATTACTCTCGTTTCCAGTTATCGCGAAACAACTTACCCTAGTTTCCGCGCCGCTCTTCCCCTCTGACTTCTCTAAATTCCATCCCCGAACGTCCGAGGGTGTAGGAACGATCGAAAAACCGAAACGAGCGTTCAAACGCGTAAACGATCGAGTAACCAGACTCCTGGAATCGGAAACCGAATCGCGGTTCGATCGGAACTTCCAGCTGCTGGAGAATTCGCGCGTCCCGACGCGCCTCTAGGTCGTACGCGATCTAAAAAGTTGCACGACGAATAAATACTACGGCGTTCGAGGCGGTATCAAACGGTGGCCGTGGTTTCCGCTCGAGGACCGATTACCACCGGCACCCACCCACGAGCAAAGTTTCCCCGGGAGCTGACGTAAGCGGTGTAATTACCGTACACTCCGTTTCCATGATTCTGACCCCGCGACGCGTGTATTCGCCACTCCTCTTCTTCTTCTTCCGCGCGCCCTCCTTATCCCCGTGTACGAACGCGCAAACAGTTGGCCCGGAGGGTGAAAATACAAAGGGGCGGTCGCGGGTGCACCGAATTTCAGGAGTTCGCAGTTTATCTTGCCGCATTTGCAGACGTACCGGCTAGACAGCGGCGGCAGAGGAAGAGAGAAGGGCGAAACGAGGCGAAAAGGGTGGCTTTGTTCGGCGCGCAGGAGGGAGGAGGTAAGGACGAGGCTGGGCGAAAGAAAAGAGAGAAAACTGTCCGCGGTGATTGCTCTAGTGGGTGTGCAAATTGCACGGTGGGGCAGGTCTCGGCGGGGAAAATGATTTTTAAGCGACCAGAAAGGGGTGGACTCGAGGAAAGCGACGAGGCAAACGGCCATGTTACCGATAGACCATCTCTGCGTTTCTTTCCCGAGCGATAATGACGCGTGGCGGAGAATCGTTCGGGAATTGCTCTTTCCAGCCTCGTGCTCTCGCTTTCGTTTCTTTTTTCACCGTAAATAAACGCGCGGATATCGCTGGAACACCTGCTACCGTTGATTTATAACGACGCAAGCGGAACGACATGAACGCGCGCGAAGTTAGGAAGTTTACGCTGGAGACAGCGCAGAGACCAAGAGGGAGGATATCTGTCAACGAATTCGAAACATAGATTTTACGAAAACAAGACACGACGACGTCTATACTCGCGTCCAGTAGCTCGAGCTGATGCTGTGTTTACATCTTCGTTTTTACGTAGCTTAGCCTCGACGCTTTGTCTATCACGATTGTTTTGCAACGAGTGACGTCACAGGAAACGACGTCACGCATTCCTATCGGTAGCCATGTTGTCAACCTCAACGTTAACCTACACGCGGTATCCGACGCCATCTTTGGACGCCATCTTGCACGCGTTACTTTTACCTTATTTCTTGAATATTCTAACGCAGGGACAAGGTAAATCACGCTGTTGTTCTTTTATTTTACATCGAGTACTTGAAACTAATTACGCATCTATGTGAGTGACTTGCTGCGTAATACACTGGCTGGATTTGTCCTTTTCGCTCTTCTTGTAACGCAAAACCATGCGATACTTGTGAGTATATAGCTAACGCGTAATAAATGTACTTAGAATACGATTTATCTAACTATCTGTACGATTCCGGTAAAGTGAGACATACTACGTTTCTATACTGCTATTCCACGAGTGAAATGCTTATGAGAACCTTGGAACTACGCAGAATGTGTACCACGAGGTGTCCAGGAGAGCCGAATACAGGGACGCCACCACTCTTGTGCTTGCACGGATCTCCGATGACGAAATCGTAATGTCTGTCAATTTGTTGCGCAACGAGTTCGACCAGAATCTCGCAATCTTTCTGCAAAAGATTTCGGCTGCAGCAGAGTAACACGTGATAAATAATAAAATTACCTGCCTCGTATCGCGTGAAAATGCTAATTTATCTGAGAGACTATTGACTTTTCGACCGATACAATTCGTAACGAAGTCTCGATTGTTAACACTAGATTTACCGGCTATTTAGGTATACCTATTTCTACCAAGATCAGTCAGAATGATTTTTAAAAATGATAAAAAAAGTTCAATAGTATTAATTGTGATAGAGATATAGATTTAACACTTAATTGTTTGTAGTTCATCGGTCACGATTTTTACATATGTAGATTTTGCTCAGTGTACACTTCCCGCGTACACTTTTTTTTGCATATATTGCAAATAGTTATGGTCTTATTATTATTGAAATATCCTATTTGACATTATTTACGTACAGGAACCGTATCACTTGAACTTGATATATTAGCTTCTTATGGTTCTTCCCTTCAAGTCTGATATTCAGATGCAAGTTCTTCTGCTGGACGAAACAAAAAGTCTTTCCTTGATATATTTTTATCTGTCGTGTTTTCATACAATATCCAGCAATTTATTCCAGCTGAATCTAGAGCATTGAAAGAAACTTGAAGTGGTCATCTTCTGGAACCTGATTCGACAGTACATTTTCGTGCCATTTGGTCAGTGACATCGACGCCAGATTTCGTATTGTTATAAAAAGACACAGTTTCGGGTAATCTCTTGTTAGCTTTATCAATTTTTACGCGTTTGCGTTTTGTATTTAGTAAAAGTACCTTCTTATTCGGTTTACTCTTGTAAACTGTAAGTGTACATTCATTTGATTCGTACAGCAACGTTGAGAAACGGGCCATGCCATCTTTCTTCTGTTTGCAAGATTTTGGGAGTTCCCTCTTGTTTCTACGTGTTGTTCAAAGCGACGAAGTATTTTTAGATAGAAATTTTAGCGCCAGAGGAAAACTGGTGGCGAAATTGTCCGTTGTTATCGTTCTATCTTTCATAATATGTAGTTCTACAAATTTCAGTACAACTTAGTGGGATTGACGAATCTCGAGCCTCATCTTTTCCTAAGTAAGGAAAGCCACTTATTATATATTTAGTTTCAACGTCAGACGCGAGCCAAAATTTTATGCCAAATTTCTGAGGTTTCTTTGGCATATATCGCGCGAACCTGCATCTTGGCCTTCGTTGAAAGGAGTTGCTCATCCACCGTAATACAAGATTTGAAGCAATTTTAGCTATTTTCGATACATTTGTTCCAAACTGTTGAACCTAAACCCCGAAAAAACATTGCAATACTTAGCAATTGTTGCAGCCGTACCTATGTCACTTCATCGCATAAAAACATGCATCAGTCATTTTGACTGGTACTGATATAAGTGTGAGTAGCAAAAAATATATTTCTCACGAATACATATAGAATAATATAAAATTCATAAAACTGATTCTTTAGTTATGGTTAGAAAAGTCACGATATCATTTCGGAAAGAAAATGTTACGCACGGCAAGTATTTGGAATTGAAATTGCAAAAAAACAGTCATTTTGACTGGTCTGGTAAATCTAGTGTTAATTCTCGACTTTCTTTGCCGGTCAGCCGTGCCGAATGTAAATATTCGGCTACTCTCGACCATAGACGATGTACACACTGAAAGATTATACGCGTGTTAACACTTTACCGACCACTAGCCTATTAACCCTTTGATTGCCACGTCGAAATCATATGTTTTGCCCAGGACGTCACGGCGTTATTTTTATTATTCAAAGCATATAATGGGAAAATAATAATGAGTCGATGTTAGAAGGCAATATTTTTATCAAATGGAGCGTTTCTCTTACTGGTGGTCACGGGTGACCACCGTGGCGCCTTAGTAACGGTTCGACAAAGATTATGGCATGAATTGCAAAAAAGAAGGACGAGCGTACCTGTAACGAAAATTTTGCAGGGAATGTTAGAAAAAAAATTCCAAACTTTTTGGGTGAAAAATTGGTAAAAATAAGACCAAGACCATTGGTGCGACTCATTTATGTTTGAAGTGCTTTAACAAAGTGCACCGTTAGATGCAAAATTTATTCTAACATTTTGTTATTCTTTATTGTTCTAATAAAAAATTTTAATCGCTCGATAGGGCACATTTTATTTCAATGTATCTTCTATACATCGGCCATATTCAAATACGCTAACTCTCGATTTTCATTTAGTTTTTTATAGTTATACAAAGTTGAAAGGCTCCGGTCACCCATGACCACCGTGGCGTCACGGGAGAAACCGTTGCCGGTCATATATGACCAACATGGCAGTCAAAGTGTTAATCACCTTTTTGTCGCCAGCGCCTTCTGACCGATAGCCGTTTTTGTCAAAATCGGTTGTCATAGAGGCGATTATCATGTCATGTCAATGATTGTTGTCGCCGTCCTTCTTACGGATTAAATCGCAATAACTGAAAACGAGCACCGAAAATTTAGAAAATGTATTCTGTTGAACCGCTATTGATCGATAAAGTGTTAACTCGAATTCCATCCTGTGTGAACTCCCGTCTTTTTTTTCAAATTTATTTACGAGTCATCGTTCCCTGATTACTTGACCTTGACACTGTCAATCGCAATTGCGACCACGATCGATAATTTAGGTAAGTAACAAACGACGTTTGTATCTTGTATATGGTGAGAAAATTCGCAAGTATCCGAGAAACCGCGATTAACATGGCGAAACGGGAAATCGCGCATAAAATCGGCCATATTCTCGACATCCTTCCCTCTAACAACGTTTCGTTTTTACGCTCAACTCGTTCTCTAAAACCCGTCGATCGGACACGTAGCTTAAGTTTCCCTCGATGCACATTTGCCAACACGCGCGCGAGGCGTCTGCCCGCGCACACGGACGCGCACACCGACGCCGGCGCCTCGGTGTGCCGTATTCGCGAGCGCTCTCATCGAATTTTCATGTCGCGATTCCGACGCGGCGAGATTTATATTTTCTGCCCGTTATCGGGCTTCCCCTTTTGTGCTGGCCCGTCGTTGCGTCCATTCGACCCCATTTTCGAGGCTGGCACACGAGCCGTTCCGTACGGGAAAGCACCCTCCTTATATAAATAGCCCCGCGTAGAGCGGCGTGACAATAACGATTCAACCGTCGTCAGATGAAACGCTTTTTATCGTCGCCTGCAGTTGTACGGTCTATTTCGAGAAAATCGGGAATAACGATTCGACGCTCTTGATACCCGACGCGCTGTCGTCCCCTTCTCACCCGTCAACCATCCGTTCTCCCCAACCCCGACCTCCTCCGCTCTATTCTCTGGAACCCTTTCCCTTCCGGGTCCTTCTTGAGTGGCCCCCTTATCTGCTGGCAAGGATCCAGCTCCGTGTTATCGGATCCCTTTGACGCCAATTACGCGATTTTTCAAAATCACCGCACCGACCCCCGCCCTGTTTCCACGGAGTGGACCTCTGGCGCCAGTTGCCTCCAACAGAGAGTCGAGGATGTAGGGGTAGGTTCGATCCGACGACGAGTCCTCTCTCTCTCTCGGCCGAATATCCCTCCGAGTCTAAGGGATGACTTTGTTTATTACCTCCGATTCGCCGAATTTTCGGCTGCGAGGGTGCCACTTCCTTGCTAAAACTTGGCCAAAGTCGAACCGCTGTTACGTAATCACGGTGCAGTGACTCTCCTCCGTGTTATCCGATAGCGAATATCGAGTAATATCGTCGGGTTGAGATTCTCGATCGTTTCTACTTGTAAAACGATAAATATTACGTATCGAGACGCGTGTTTTTCTTTAATCTTCCGAATTCGAAGCGAGTACACCTTCTTCCGCTTGGAAGAGTTTCTTTATCGATCTTGATCGTGTACCAGAATGTACTTTGTATAAATAACAGTAATTGGTATGGTAAGATGGAGATAAATGCTACTCGAAGAAGAGCTAATGTTAATTATGTATTTATGTATACTTTAATTCGTTAATTACGGAAGTTGGCAGGTTGAGAAATTTTTAGGCGACGTAATACGTGCCTAATACAAACGTAACGAACCGTTAGGAGGGAAAGAAGCATGGCAAAAGTGTGCGTGTCGAGTTAACTCGGCATTCTGAATTAGCAGGTGAAGGAACTTCGGTAAACGAGTCCTGGGCAACGAGTAACAAGTAATTCTCCGGCGGAATTTTTTTGCGCCCTTGCCGCCTCGCGAAGACGGACTTCTTCCCGAAAGTCATTAACATTTTAACGAATCCTGATTAAGAAACGACTTTATAAAATTTCGGAGAGACGTGACTTCCTTCGCTTGCAAAAAGGCACGTGTCGCACACAAACACGCGCGCGTACGTGTTTCCTAGCGTTGAAAGCCGCGTCTACGACGCTGCAAGCTCGTCTGCAAAGACGCCTGTCGGCGCTCGGCCATAGAAGTCGTCTAATTAGTTTCACACTAACGAGGAAGAAGGCCCCTGGCTTCTTTCGCAGAAGCATTAACGAGGCTAATTTTCTATTTAACTTTATACGCTCGCGAGTGTCCTTCAGATGATCGCGAGCGAGCACTACAGGTATCCTCTAACGATTCGCCTTGCCCGTTTCCCTTGTTAAACAGCCGTTCGTCGACTTTAGTCCCGCGTTCGCGAATCCGCGCGTTGCGACAGATTAGGCGCGGATACGTGTGCCACGAGATTTACGACGCGGTCGTGAAACGCGCACGAGTTTTAAATTTCTGAGACATAAGCTCGTCCGGGATCGTGTAAATTTCGAGATCTAGCCGCGTACGTTTATCGTCCGTCGTAAAAGTTGTTTAGAAACTGTGGTTTCTATTCCCGTTCATCTACGCTGTTCCCTTCTTCGCTTTTTTTCCACTGTTCCTAACGCGACACTCCGGAGTATAAAAATAAGCTACATCTTTAATAGTCCCACGACTGAACCTCGTATCTCGATGATTAGTGTCCTTCGTGGTACACGATGATACAGATTTGGTCAAAGTATGGTTTGGCTAGGTATTCTATCATCCGTTAGCTTTCGAAGATATTTCTAGAATCAGAAGAGAGCTTGGCGTAGCGAAGAGGTTATTCGAGTTTGAAATAATATTCGAAATTCCGTTCAGGATGAAATTCGCGACTTTGCGAGACGAGAATAAAGAGGAAAATAATTTACTTCGGGGAAGAGGAAGCGATAGAGCGTGAAAGAAGTTTAGACAGAAGGCGCAAGTGGTAGCGGACTGTCTATAGTCAGACACGTGTCGTACCCGGCGTGTTAGCCGCCACGCTTGGGACTTCCGAAGTATCATATAGACATTACGGCAGAGCCAGAGATCTAATAAACGCGTTATTCTTTCATGCCAACGATTTGCATGCATCGCGACACGCGATCCGTATTCCTCCACGGTCCGCGGAAAGAATTTCAGAAAAAGTAAAGAAAGAAAAACTCCTACCGTTCGCTGGCGAACGTTGGAAAGAATCGCGGTAATACGTTAAAAATATTCGCCGACACGAGCAAAGGGAACGTCCCGGCGTCCCGACGAAATATTAAAACAAGTTACGTCGTTGCTTTCGACTAGATATACACGCGGCATCAATTATTTTACCCACGCCTACTTCAATTTTAAATTCTGCCCTCCCAAAGGAGGCTACAAGCATCCATTCTCAAAAATCCACCCTTTAAAATTAAACCTCGTGTCCGGATCCTCGAAACGCCTTTCCAACCAGCTCGCTCCTCTGGGACCCTCCATCCCATTCTCTCCTTCTCCGCTACTGCACCAAAAACTGAAAAAGAAGAGGCGAAACGAAGAGAGAAAAACGACGCGACGAGTTCCACTCTCTCTCTCTCTTCCTCCTGCTCTTCCCTCTCTTCATACGGGTTCCACGAGGTCGAGGCCGTTCTCGGCGAACGATTTAGCCGGAAGTGCGCGCGTTACGTAAGCCTTGCCCCGTTGAATAATATTATTTGTACACGGAACTCGAAGATGCGCGCGCGAGCCCGGAGCCAGCTCAAAGATAAGCGTTCCGCGTGCCGAAGACGCGAGGCCCGGGTTCCTCTCGCGAGCCCTAATTAGTTTCCTCCTAACGAGCCCGGGGCCCGGATTGTATTCGTCATAGAGCGAAATTAACGAGGCCAATTTTACATTTAACTCGGTGCGGCCGGAGGTGGAACGCACCGGTGATTACGCGGCTGTCTCTCTTCCTCTGCTACCAGTCGACGCTCGTCCGTCCGACGCCGGTGCGCGTCGTACGCGCGGTGTAACTGTATCAGCCGGTGTCGTTGAGCGCCCACGCAACGGCGAACACCGGCAAACAGGAAGGGGTAGAAGCCAGGGGTGGCGAACAGCCGGGGACTGCGAGTTTACGTTCGTTTGCCTAATGTCTGCTGCACTGCCTTTGGATATGGCTACGGGGCTCCTTTCTCCGTCGCGTGCCTATTAATTAACTCCGAGACGTTAATTGCGTCGCGCGCACCAGGACCAAGTTTTCCACGCGCGCACGTGTACACCTACGGCACACGCGTCGCGACGACTATCTCTGGATCTTCGGGGCGTCTGCCTGCTCTGGACGTACCTGTGCGTTTAACCTAACCCCTCGGACCAACCTCGACCGCTAACGACGCCGGGCACCGGCTCAGCGAATCCACGGGGTTAATTGCACGTCGAACGATACCCTTTCCCTCTCTTTGTCCTTCGATTTTTTTCTCGTCTTCTTTTTTTTTTCCAGTCTGCCATGTAAAACGGTTCTTTGGCCAAGCGCGTGTTTCGATTTTGGTTCTGTATTATTCGCGATGCGATTTTTCGAGGAATTTGCAAGTTCGGAGAAACACGTTCCGAGAGGTTTGCACGGAAGACAAATGGTCGCCATAGCGACGCGACGCTTCTCTGGTAATTCTGTTTGCATCGATTCTTCCGTTTACGAGTTCGAGCGAGAAGTTACGAGTTAATTCGTCTTCGCCAATTTTCCACGGTACATGCAGCACGCGTTTTCGATAAGCGAACTTGCCAGTTGAGAAGTTAAGCGATGGCCCTATTAATCGACGTCCAAATCGCGACAAGTTCTTGGTGTCTCGTCTGCGGATAGCAACAGTATTTAGCACGAAGCGGAATTATTCGTTGATTATTTAAATTCCGTTTGATATATCGGAGGAGAAATTTTCGAAAACCTCCGAGAAGGAGGCTAGCCGAGAAAGAATTCCTCGACGCTGGAGCGTCTCGTGCCCCCCTAAACATCCGAAATTACCGTCCCAGAAGCCAGAACACCGTGCTTTCAGGCTCGAATGATTTTACGATCGGATTATATCGCTCGAACCGACCATAAATATCCTCCCGCGACAATTAACATAACCACGAACACGCGGAGCGATTCTCGCGCATTACAAAAAACTCCAGCACCCTCCGAACCCATCGTCGAACCCCATTGAGAAAACCGTGGATATCCACGATGGGATCTTCGCGAAACAAACTCGGCCGCGTTTCTGCTGGAACTCGGTGGAACACGCGACAAAGCTGGACGCCTGGAACTTAATTAACCGCAACGAGCGTCTGGTTCGTCGATTAATTAATTCGCAGAAAACGTTCTCGCTCGTTACCGGCGCGAGCGCGCGTCTCGGGCCGCGAATCCACCGCGCGGAGCGTGAACGCGACGCTGGCTCGCCGACACGGAAACTCGTTCCTGCCTGATCGATGCGCCTATCGTTCGAAATTACGTTAATTGGACGTTGTCGAGAGCAGCGAGACAGTTTTCTATGCTACGTCGAGCGTGCGGCTTTGTCAAGTTGCGACAGAGAAAAACGGACGGGAAGCGTGAAAGAGAGAGAGAGAGAGAGATGGAGAGGCTAGGAGAGAAGGGTCGGACAGGGAAGGAGGAGAGAAGCCGAAGCGACGCGGGAATAGCGAAAGGGTGGAGTAAAAGGTAACGGGAGAACGCGAGACGGAAAGAGACGGATGGAAGGGCTGAACGGAAGGATAGGAAGGGCCGGGTGGCTCTGAGGGTGGCTCAGGGGGTGGCTGTGGGGGTGGCGCGGTCCCATTGGGTCGTAGTCAAGTGGTGCCCTTCGCTACGGTAACGCAGGCTCTCCGTGTATCGATTCGTCTTTCAAACTTCGAATTTCAGCGCGCGCGCGCACCTCGCACGCAGCGACACGCGCGTGTAGCCGTGCCTGTGTACCCGTCGTAAGCACACGAACGTTTTGATCGATTCGTAGTAACGCGAATTTTATCGCGGCGGAGTTAATGGCGAATTACCGACCGGTTGCGGCATTTGACAGCTTCTTAGGCAGCCGCTAGACCGTGAATTTAAATCGTGCGTCGGGGAGCTTATTTCCGGTAATTATGCAACGTTACGGCTTTCGATGGTGTAATTGCAGGTGTATTCCTGGAACCCCGGGTGCTTTCGGTCGCGGCGAAATTTAATTGTAATACTTCATCGATTTAACCACGCGTGAAGAAAGCTCGCGCGAGTTAAACACGCGACGATTATCATCGAGCGTCGTACAAAGCGTTTGGAAATTGAAACGCGAAACCTGAGATGAAATAAACCAAGGTTTATGTTTCGTCGCGGCTACATCCACGATAATAAGGTTACATCGAACGTGTAACGAGAAGCCAATTACGTTACTGGTCCTGTAATGGCAACTATATATATTTTTAGGAAACGTTCCTATCGCGCTGTTATGCTATGATTATGCTTATGTTATGAAGTTGCTTTTGCTCAAAATGCTCCATCTTGAATCACAGATTCGTTGGGAATGCTGCATTAAATGAAACCCTGACCTAAATCTTATGGAACTCGCATGGGGTCACAAAGTAGGAGAGCAAAAGCGGATCAAAGGGAAAATTGACTGTTCCAAATACTCGGGAAATAATTGCGGAAAATTCGAAGCGAAGTTCCACAAACGACAATGTTGCTGATAGAAACATATTTCTCCACAAATTTTCCAAAACTCAGCTTTCCAGCTACGAGATTTCCTTCGGAGATAACTCTCTAGAGCACTGTACACAAAATTATTTTTTTTCATCGTATTCTTCGCGATTCCGTACGCAACTATGGCGAATTCCGTTCGCGAATTCTGCACGGGTTTAGGAAGAGAGACGCGCGCACGGTTGCACCGACACGGACGCATTAATGCGTGCAGCGTTCGGGCGAGTAACGGGATTTCGAGCGATTCGAAAATCCGGACGCGCGACCATTTTATCGCAGCTTCGATTTGAATTATGTGCCAGCAGTAATTGTATCTGCTGCTCTCGTTTCGGCCGTTTCGCCGATCGAGAGTCGCGCACTCCACCCGATGCGACCCCTCTCGCCTCGTCGATGGAATCGAGTTCGACACCGACTCGCCGATCCGCTCGGATACTACTGATATGCTCGTTTTCGACAGTTCAGCCAGGTGTTTTTAGTTTCCTCGGGATCTAGATGGAAGATTCGCGATAGTCCCAAATTTCGATGATAGATCTGTTGGCGTTCTGATAAACTCGGGTTAATTTTTTTCCACTCGTAGACAGGTTTCGATTTGCTCTTCGATTTGTCGATCTTTCGTTCGTTTAATTCGAGAGCAAGACTCCAGAATTTCCCAATTTACCCGCATCGAGCTGGCGAATTGCTCGCCGAAACAACCGTGTCCACTATCTTCGAGCCAATCTAACTTTCTGCATCTCAAACGTGACCGAGCGAAAGAATTATTCGGTCCTGCAGTGTCGTTCTTCCGTTTACCGATCGTCGTTCTTAAATCCCGAGCTCACGGCCCGTGGCAATGGGAATATCGCGACGGAAACCGCTCATTGACAGCGAGGAACTTCAAAGCGGAGCTGCGCGGAGGATCAGCCATTATGGAATCGCGCGGAACGGACGAGATACCGAGGGAAAAAAGGCAGTGGCTTGTTTTTTGGAAAGTGATCATATTACCGTGCAGAGTACTCATATATCGATTCGTTTTTCAAAGTTTCGAGCCGGAAACGCATGCGCCCGCTGCGTGTGCGGGTGCGTGCGTGTTACGGCCAGCCGGCGGCCGTAACACCGGCGTAACACGGACGAACGAGAGCGAAGCTTTGAACGAAAAAGAAATTCTCGTTGAATTAGCAGCGGTCACGAGCCGATGGTAATTGACAGTGCGCGGGCGCGTGTGCGAGAGGAACGATTGGACGGGAGCCGATCGGCTAATACTGTTTAGCGCTGCGAAAAGCCCGTTAAGTGGTCTCGATAACGAATCGTTGTTTCCTTTGAAATTTGATAAACGTTCCGCTGCCTGTCAAAGAAGTCCTCCATGTTTGAATTTCAAAACGTTATACGCCGTGGGTATATTTATCGGCGGCGAGTCTCGCGTTCGCCTCGCTGGCCGGTGAATTTCACAGGATATTTTCGTTAGCCGCGAATCATCGTTATATCGATTAACCGTGTTCGTTAAAACCAAACCGAATCGCCGTTCTCCCGTTTCCCTTTGACTTCCTTTCGGTCTCCTCGCGATGAAATATTAGACAATGGCACTCGACGCCGCGCGCTGGAAGAAGAACGTTTGATACCGCGGAGGAACGTTGTAAACGCGATGGCGAGCGTTCTCGAGATCCGCGCCGCGGACCATTATTCACCATTAAGTCGGTTAAATTTAACAGAAAAACAGGGATGCAGAATGCGCCTCGAATTAATTAAGAGGATTATTTAAGCAACCGACTCTCGGTTACGCATCATTTATCTTGCGCCCCGGCGAATTCCAAGTGGTTTCGCTGTAATTTTAAGTAACACGATTAGTTTCCGCATAAATCAACGGGATCCGATGTATTTCGAGTACGTGTTGCGAAGCCGCTGCCAGCAACTTTGATTCACCGCGAAAATATTTCCCGGTGTACATCCCTAACATAGACGCGATGTCTGAATGTTGCAACAGACGACGCGACATCGGCTTGTAAAATCGTGGCCATTGTTCCCCGAGCCAAGTGTCTAATTTACTATCGGGATACGGTTTGCGGTTTGCTCCGGTATAGTTTCTAGCCACCTCCTCTCCTAACCGGCTGCCTCTTCGCCTTTATTTAATAGCGCCCGTTGCGCGCGAATCGTGTTAACGAATCGGTGATTAAACCGATGATTAGAAACCGGAGATGCCGTATTTTCGGCCGGGTTTATCCCCCTCGGCCAAGATTAACGGCTTATCGGATAAATTACCGTCTTTCCTTCTTTTTCTCCCGAGTTGTCCTTTTTTCTTCGCCGATTTATCGCTGTCGGAATTGCCGGAAACGCGCCACCGGTGTAGACTCTCGGATCGGGCTCTGTAATCTGTATTTCGATTCTTGGAAGAGTTCTAGAGTTATTATAGAACGGGAGATCGATTTACTTGCAACCGAAATCTCTTTCACGCTGATTCAACGGAAGAAACTAGGAAATACGGAGAGTCGAAAGAGTATAGCACGATCGTCGATCATCGAGGTTGCGGGAAGGAAAGGGAAATGACGAAATCCGCGGGAAAGAAAATTGGGGAATATTTTTGCCGGACGTGATTTAACCCCTACCCGTGTTCACCGTTGATAATCACACGTATTGTGAACACTGGCCTAGGGGGCGCGGCCATTTATTTGGTCGTGCGCGTCGCTACACTCGCCATTATCCTTTTACAATGTGTTTGCAGCCTAACGGGATTGAAGTGGTTCGAAAATTCGGCCCGGCCCCGTTCCTACGTTCGTTCGTTCGTTCGTTCGTGCCTCGTCATGCGAATTTTATCGGGGGTGCAATTTCGTCCGCTTTGATTATACTTCAAAAGCAATTGTATCGGTCCGCGTGCACGCGAAGCTTTTGCCAATCACCGCTACGACTTGTTGCTTGAAAAGGCGCGAAATTACAATGTATCAATTTGATGCGCGTCGACGTATTAATTTTACGAATAAATTTCAAAGAACCATCGTCACCGGTACTCCTCCCGCCACCGTCCCTTACACGCCGCCACTCTTTGTGCAAATTCGCGCCGTTAGCTGAATTTTCCGCTTGCAAACTTCGTCGCGCTCGCCGCGTTCTCTTTCTCTCGCCTCTCCTTCTGCTTCCTCTCGCTGTTCTCTCTTCCATCGGTTTCGTTTCCACCTTTAATTCCACCGGTTACCTTTTTTCCTTTCGGCGATCGCGCGGCGAGAAATTCGAATCCCACCATTCGTACGCGAACGTCGTTATGGAGTAACGCGAAATCGTTAATTAACGCTGCGGGATAATGTTGCGAGGGTGATTATAATTGCGTGGATTAATATACAATTATATTCTAATTTATTGTGGTAATACGGTGGTTCTGTGGATCACTTCTGCGTTTCGATGGTTTATTTGAGAAATTAAATGTCACGGGGCGCGGGGCTGGTAATTAGGTTGGGCAGCGTACAGCCAGCGAGAAATTCGGAGGATATATCGCAATCGTAAACGCATCGCGGCCCTTAACAAATCGAATTATTTTTCAATCTGCCCGCCGCTGCTCGATGCTTCGAGAACTTTTAAATTCCACCGAGTCCCGCGTCAACCCCTTCCCGATCGTTAACCCCTGTTAATCTATCCACCGGTATCTAGCATTAACCCTTTACACCCGGTTATCCATTCTCCAGAGACGTCGTAAATCTGGCAAACGACTCGAACGGCTTCTCCAAGGAATCACGGAAAGACTGCTAGTAACTCCATGCTACAAATTAGCACTCGAATGCCGACTCTTCCACGAATAATTAAATCGTTTGCAATGCAATTCTCGGATAATCGATCGTTTTCTCCTCTATTTTAAAATATCAAACTCGAGTTTCTCCGCGAAACGCGAATCGATGCAAACTCGTTGGAAGAATTTTCCATATTTTGAAAAATTCCGCAATGGAAAATTTCCGCGAGGAATTTCGCAAACAAGTATCCGTACATGAGTTATCCCGTTTGCATCATAGCACTGAAAGGAGTCTTCCAAGACTTTCAATGAAATTAAGTATAACAAACGAACTCTTACTTATATTTGATCCAGAAATTATACATATATTAAAACATCATTCTAAATGATGCTATAGTATAAATATTTATTCTTTTACACAGTTGTGTGATACATAAATTTAAAATAGGCAAGCAACAGATATCGAGTGTGGATTATTCCGCTTAATGATGCAAATGGGTTAATAGACAACCCTTCGGTTTCGACCCGGCACATTTCCAAATCCTCGAAAGAGCCGGAACAACAGCCTGGAACGAACGAGAACGACGCGTGGAAATATCGTCGCGATTTCATCCGTCCTGATAAACGTCCAGGGGTTGTTTCCCCTCGCCGTTCTTCCTTATCAATCCCCCGTTTCTCTCCGTCTGCCAGCCGGAAGAGGATACGCGACCGTAGTGGCGTCGTTTACCCCGTGCAACTATTATATTGACCTTCTCTTCCACGCAAACAGACCGATAGCCTGGATACCGTTTCGCGTTGCCTCGCATCGACAAACAGAGTCGACTCGGTGCAACTTAAGTGCGGACTTTAGCCAATTGCACCTAGAATTGCGCCTCGAATTGCACCCTTGCCCCGTAGCTACTGCCCCCTTAAATTCGCCGGAATCACCTGACACCGGACACGGATTTCCAAATGGCTCCCAGTCCGCGCTGTTCCGTCCGTGTTCAACGCTCGGTTCATAGCGAAATTAATACGGCGCGAACGAGCCGAATTTTCCTCCTATGACGGAGAATTTTCTGCATCGTGCAGATTTTGGTAAAGTGTTTCGAACGATTTCGGACACGAGTCGATTAATTTTTTCATGGTCTTTACCGTCGACATATCGTTTCGTCGACGAACTTTATTTCTAGACGGTCGTTACTTTTCTTAACACTTTGCCGGTCGCTGTCACGCTGGTGTGACTTTTACTCGCCAACCGTTATCGGCTGCTATCACGTACGCGTGACTTTTTTTTCTCCGACGGTGATGCTGAATTTTCATGTTCGTATAGGGAGATACATTGTTGCAATGTTTGACGAATAGGGAACTGTGGTTTCAACTGTTTTACCCTCCCAATTTACTAGATTGTGTTTTATTGAAATCTTTAAATACTTTGCTTATGTTGCGAACGATTGCATAAATATCATCGTTAGAGAGTAATAGAACTTACGTGAATCTCACCGGCGGCAACACAATAGCGATTCAGGAAATGTGCGGCAGATAAAGTGTTAAGCTACGAATATCGGAAGGAGAGAAGAAATGTTGTATCTGAAACGGAAAGCGGGGATTTGCCCCGCGAAATAGAAGGAAATTTCAATAACGAATTATCGTGTCTTTCGCAGCTTTTTCAAATTCTCTTTCAATCTGCCGCTCTATTTGGTCCGCCGGTGGACGCAATTATATTCGTTCTACGCAATTTCTCGGGAAAAACTTTCCAGTTAGATTAAGTGGTTGATGTTCAATTTGCATGAGAAAAAGGAGACCCACTTTAAATTCCCGATGAAATACTTCTGGTTCAGTGGAAACTTTATCGTACCCCGCCGCCTAAGGTTTGTTCAACTTATTAAAGAACTTTGACGAAACGAATTAGACGCGAGCTCAATTAGATTCGTCTGTCCCGCTGTTCCGTCCCTTCTCCTTCTGTACGTTCGAAAGGTTCGATAATGCTCGCGTTAACGCGATAACGACATTCGACATGGACAATTGTCTCCGTTGTACTTCTCGGCTCCTTTGCATTTAACGCGAGGCGCAGAGACGTAGCTCGAAGGGAAGAAAAAGCGCGTCGAATATAGCTCGTTTTATTTTCCATCTCTTTCCGCGTGAACGCGACGCGAGAGAAGAAGAAGCCTGTACCGGGAAGGCGATTTTAACGAGGTACGAGAAGAACCGAGAAACAAGTCACAGAAATGGAAACAACCGCGTAACGATACCAGGAAAAATATCGGTAATAATAATAGCGAGGAGCGATGCAAAAGGATCTCGGAATAATAAGAAAATTATCGGAGAGGAGAGGAAAGAAAGGAAAGCGAAGTTCGAACAAGTGAAAGTACAACAAAGACTTCCAGATTCCTTTCTCAATGGAAACGAAACCTTCAAGTTCACGTGGTTAAGATAGGATATTAAACGGCGCGTGCCAGAACGCGGGAATGCCAAGTTTAGGTAACACTGACGTACAAACTTTCCGATACAAAAATAGCACGCGATATACCACGCTCGCTATACCAATCGGAAAGTTTCTCCGAGTAAATTATACTTCCTTTAACGCGAATTAAACCGATCGCTCCGTTGTTTTCTTCTCGATCCGACAACTCGTCGAGTCTGTTCTTTCGTAAACAAACGAAGAACGTAACGCGTTATTCTCGTGGAACGCGTTACTCTGGAGAAAATCGTAGTCATTTCGACTGGTAGCCCGAGTCGATAAAGCGGCACGGAACGAAGGAACGATTACGCCACTCGTAACACATTTCCGCGGGTCGAATTTCTGGTGGAAATACTTAAACGGCCGGCGGAACTAGCTTGCGCAGAGCCCCGTGGCAAAGTTGCCGGTTGCCAAATAGCGGCGAAGTCTGTTCCGCGAGCGCGAACGTCAGGACCATTCGCTCCATTGTCGCGGAACGCATCCAAAACTACTTACGATCGACACAATGGCGACAAAGCCGCTAAGCGGTAATCGCGCCTACGGCATTAGCGCCGACTCGCGCCCCGATACCGCAAACTCCCGTCTCTTTTACCAGATATCATCAGCCGTTTCCACCCTCGCCCCGTTCCCCTGCCGCCCGTTCCGATTCTCTTCCTGCCATTAGCCTCCGTTCCGAAGTAAAACTCGGCTGCCGGAATATCTCGCTGGAACAGACAGCCGGCCTGAAGTTGACTGTCGTCCAGGAGCCGGGGCCGCCGCCAGTCTTGGCATAAATTAATCGACCGATGATAAATGCGAAACGCGACGAATCGAGCAGCCAGCCGCCGCGAGAGAAACGAGCAAACGCAAAAAGAGATTGTCAAGGGAGATGGATGTCTCTGGCGATCGCGTTGCACCCGCGGAACTTGCACCATTCGCAAACTTCCCCTCCTCTGGCCGATCCAACAGGGTTGTTAACGATACGATGACTCTGCTCGCGTTGTTCCGCACCCCTCCGCCGTGGATTTTCGTAGTCATCGAGGTCGGCGGTGTTTGGCAGGATGAACGCCGGTTTTACACGTGGAAGAATTTTTCCGTCCATAGCCCAGGGTTTGTCTTCGTCTTTTTTCCCTTCCTACCTCTCTCGCTCGCTCTCTCTCTCTTTGCAGCTCTGGAAATTCGTGATTTATTGGCTCGAATTGGACCCTTTGTGCGGATGATTGGTTGAAAGTTCGAGATCGATGGTCGGCGTCGGGGAAGTTCATAAATCTTCCGGTCCGGAGGTACACGTGTATGACTTCGATACAATTTCCATAAACCGTAGTTGGGAATTTGTGTCCATTGTGCGCGATGAGGTCTGGACTATTGTTTCGTCGGCGAAACAAGGGTGAATCGCCGCGTGTATATAAGTTTACGTGTGTTTTGCCGATGGCTCGCGTCGGTATAGACAGGGATGATTTTCAGCGACAACTATCTCGTCGTCGTCCGCGAATCCCGAACGTTTGCCGCGGTCTCCAGCCGTTTTCCCGGTCTTTGCTCCAATTCGAGAACCGAGTCTTTGGGCGAGTGTCTTTCACCGATCCCGCGTCTATCTCGCGGAATGAAAGCCGGATAGGATCCATCGAGAGGTTCCCGAAATTCGCTCGACTTTGCATCGGCGTTCGCGGGAATCGTCGAGGATCGACTCGCGCTACTTTCCAACGCGCTTCGGCCCTTTCACGCTGGAATCCAGCAACGTCTTTCCATTTATCGCACGTTCCCTACCAACGATTACACCGCCGATGGTTCGTTTCGCGTCTCCATTACCTCTAATGCGTTGTTTGGCTTGATTTCTCGAAAAGTATCGCGAGATTAACGAGAAACCCGGCTGCGGAGGACTGGCGTTCTCGCTGGCGCGTATCGGACCGTTGCTGGGTTTATCTTGATTTATTCCCAGATAAATCTGTGCACGTTGCAGCGTAAAGAATACAAACAATCGTGCCTCTTTTCGATTTATTAACTCGACCTATTGTCGCCGCGAGAATCGATCCTCGAGTGTTTGTGTGCCAAGTTCCTTGGCACCAGCTCCGAGGGTAGTTGAATGATTTTCAGGCGCTGGTTTTAAACGCGCGTTTGACGAATGCACGCCATTCGACGAACGTGGAACGATTAAACAGCAATAATTTTCGTTCTCCGAGTCAAATTCGATTGTTTCTTTCAGAATTTCTCTTGATTTAAGTGTCAGGACAACGGCTGCTTTCGATATCGTAATTTGGTAGTTCGAGCAAGACTTCTGTGATCGATTTTTAAATAGATTACAAGCATTCTAAATTTACCGCGTGGCTTTCAGCTTGGCAGCGTCTTCCGAAGATTTTTCTCGAGAAAACGAAACCAATTATCAGGCCTCGCATTGTCGGGACTCGTGTTCTGACACGTGTCGCGTCCGAGACACGCTAGTCTAATTTACAAGTCAGAGTAAATAAAAGAAAATTAAACTACTCGTAGTCTATCGAAAAGAAGAATTCGATTGGGTGGACTGGAAACCGGCACTCTGTCACAGCGTTGCTCTTTCGCGTAGAAATATATTTTCCTTCGCGAGGGGAATAAAAAGTTCCGCAGGGCTAGAATTATTCGTAGGCCACTCTACGAATCCGAGATAAGAGAAATATTCGTTTCGGATCTCGGAAACCTTTCCAGGAAGAAAGACTCGGTTCGAACTTTACGCTCCCTTCGAAATTATGCAACTTTGTTTGACCTATTTTCCTCCAGAAATAATATTGACGTAAATCAAGGTGGCAACTTCGTGTGACTCGCTCCGTGCAAGTGGAAAGTTCAAAAATAATTGCCAAGTTTCCCGAGGAAATCGACATATAGATATTAACTCGGCGGAACTTTTAATTTTCATATTACTCTAAATTGTCCGCGCAATTTACGAGTCCCAAGATCGATGTAGGATCGTTTTTCGGTGTTGGGAATTCATTAGAATAATACTGCGACTTCTTTTAGGAATACGAGATAACATTATTAAAATAATTAATTTTATAGGATAACTGACTGGATGCTTATTCTCACGGCGTTAGCTTACATCTATAGAACTGCTTAACACGTTGACTGCAAGACGCATTTTCGATGGTTTGCCCAAGGCGCCAACTTTTCATTATGCGATTTATATTATGCTGAAATATTATTTGCAACAGATAAAATGAGTTATAAAATCATGCTTGAAGCAGTTTTCGTGGCGGGTGTCACCAGTGACCCTGTGGTATCGGAATACAATTAAATTATAAGTATTGTCATTTGTTTAAATTATATATATTTCCATCAATCTGGGCGCGCCGGTCACCGGTGACCCCCACGGCGCTGTAGCCAAGTCTAGTGCCGGTCACCGGTGACCCCCATGGCAGCCAATGTGATAACAACCGACCGCACGCGCCATAGAGACCTGTACAGTTTCCATCGCGCTCGGGAAAGCCAAACTGCGCTTTCCACCGCGCATTTTTCCGAGGTCGCACGAACTGAAATTCGCTATTTGAAATGAAAAACGTCCGAAAATTATTTATGTGATCAATTATATCTTACGGTAACAATTTCGTTCAACGATTTCACATATTGCTTATACAAAATTCGAAATCAAAAGTTATAATAATTATTTTTTAATGGTTATTC
>NIJG01000068.1:832678-889142 GCA_002201625.1 Euglossa dilemma
GAGAGAGAAAGGGAGAACGATACCGCCGGAGAAGCAGCTCTTCTTCCTGTCCTTTTTCTCCTCTCCCGCTACCCGCCCATCCCGTCCCGAGCGTTCTCTCCTTTCCTGTATCCCGCGGGAAGGCAAACGACGCTGCAACGACATGCGAGGATTTTTCTAATTAATTTCACGGAAACGGATCGCCGCTCCTTCGCTCTGGCAAGCTGTTCCTTCGCTGTTCCCTCGTTTGGCCGACCAATCGCGGTCAAAGAGGAATCGCTGCACGCGGAAATATACAGCGTCGTGAATACCGATGAATTGTTTCTATTCGAGAAACAGAAATCGAGTGGAAGTCAAGACCAGAACGCGAATTTTAAAGAAAGAACATTTTTTATTTCCAGTAGTTAATTCAGAATTATTGACTCGAAAATATTTTGAATATATTAGGTCATCTCATAAGTTCCTTTTTACTCTTCTATTTAAAGTTATATATCAAATAAACCGTTAAATATTAAGGAAAAATGTAGTCGTCCTTTGAACTATAACATCTTAGTTATTACCGATTTATCGCTTAATATTTATAAAATGCGACGAATAATGTAAATAGCACCGTGGAACGAACTTATGCGATGACCTAATATATACACTTGAAGTTTATAAAATACAAAAATCAGTTGGAAAAAGAAATTCCCTTCGATTCGAAAATTTTATTTCCACGTTATCGGTTAGAAGACGCGAAAATTTGTCGGGAATGTAAATGAATTTCGATTCGAGTGGCGCGCGTTTCGATTAACCTGGATCACCGTCGCGATTACCGTTTAATTCGTCGCAGCAGCGTAAATGCGGCGTAAAATATTTTTAATCGACAGTCCTCGACAGGGAGGCCGATAAAGGGAAGCGCAAAGCAGCCGATATAACGACGTTAAATCCACACCGGATGGAAAATCGAGGAAAGTAGACGCGTTAGTACCGATTACCGATTCACGGACATTCGAGGCGTAAGAGGAGAGTACTAGTCGCGAATAAATTTATCGGGTACCGACTCGTTTTTCAACAGCGAAGGAACGAGGTTCCCGTTTCGAAGAGGGAAGAGAGAAAGCGAGCGGACGGAAGTAAAAGCGGAGAGTCCTAGTCAGACGCGTTTCACGCTCGATACGTTCGACCTCCGGCAAACTCGCCCCAACTCGCCCGAAACCGTTCGTAGCTCGCGCCAGCTCGCCTCAGCTCGCTCCAATTCGCTCGAGTCTGCTCGCGCTGAAACTCCAGCTGGTTAGAGACCGCGCTCGCGCGCAAACCGCTCCAATTCGCGTGTTTAAACCGCGTCGATTTATTTCTATTCCCTTCGAGCTTGCGCTCTAAGCGCGCGGAATCGGGGACACGCGTTTTTCAGGCCGGCCATAAACAGCGAATTTTATAGGCTGTTTGAGATACGCGCGGCCCCTCGCCGCGTTAATGTCCACTAAAAGGACCCGTTCGTGCATTTCAATAAGCGGCGTTAACTTTCGGCACAATTGCGCCCAACGACTTTTCGAAGTTTAGTCAGTTCGCGCTGAGAGGATTCTGTCATCCGAGCTTTGGCCGGTTATTGCGACAGTTACGATTATGTCGTGCTATCTTTATTCCCTCTGGATTATCTTCTTGGAAGTAAACCGATAATTTCAACCTCGGACACTTTGCGAATAACTCCTCTGGGGTTTCCGATGCTGTAAATTTGCTTTTTCCTCTTATCTTTTTTCTTTGATAAAAGCGATCGTTCGTTAACAGCGTTGCGATGGTCTCGTAGTCGATTACGAGACCAATTTTCCACGAAATTTCTCCTCTATCGGTGTCAGACGGATTTTGCAGATATCTTATACGTCGCCTCGTAAAAGCTCGAGATAAACGCGCGCTCATTGTCAGCTATCGAGGTGCGTCGTGACAATCCACGAGATACACGCGTGGAACAACGCGTGCATTGTCGAACGGAAATTCCGAGCGCATTCGCGTTGATGCACGAGCTATTAACCCAGCTCGCGCATCTTTCCCCGAAGGCAGCGACCGAACGTTCCACGGGCCAAGATATTATTCTTCCCGAAAGACTTATGCGAAACAGCTGCGCCAGCTCCTCACCTTCTCCTCTTCTCCCGTCTCTCTCCTTCCCTCTCCTTCCTTCTCCGCTTCGCCCCGTTTCCCGCGGTTGAAACTACAATTACGTTCGGCCGATCCCGGCGCGGTGCCGGTTCACCGCCGATCAAACAGCGGCCAGTTTCTTTTATAACTATACATAACGATTATTTGATCGTTACGTTGCTCGACCGCAGTCGGCTAACGACACCCCGGATAAATCATCGGTGACGAACAAAGGGAACCTCTAAACGTTCCGATAGAATCGAGGCGTACTCTTGAAACTGCCTCGTGAACCTCTCGCGCGATCCTGCGGGGCTAATGCGCCTCTGAATCCGCTCCTGCCTCGATTTCGTTACGAGATCTTTAGACGCCGCGAGTAATGGACAGTCGTCTGATGAGTTTCGAGGCTTACAGGTTTCACGATGCTGCCTTAACGACGAAATGGTCGACCTCGGTAGTTAAAACGCGTGGAAGAATCTACGGCCATGCGAAACTCTCGCGCAGGTGTGAAAATAGGGAAAAATGTTGGAGGTAGGGAAACGATCGGGCGAAATCGGGGTGATTTATTTGAATACGCGGTAAAGACTCGCCTCGTCTTCGAGAGTTTTGCTCACGGCGATTATTCGCGTGGTCTACGCGTTGCGAGAGCCACCGACAATGGACCGGAGTTAACGCGCGGAAAATGTTTGCCTAATTTCGTAAGGGAGCAACAGGTAAGGCATTCAACTGCAAGAAACAAAGCAAGGGCCCCCGACGCTAGATCGATAAGAGGCTCGAACGATTGACGTTTGCATAGCGGCACGTACAAAAGGAGCAAGGAAAAATGGCGGAGCTTTGTCTCGTTCTGCTCGAGGGAAAGATAAGAGCCCTTGGTGGTTTAAAGCAGCTCCGCTATCAACTTTCCGCCCATGTTCCGCCTGTGGACTCGCTCATCTCGCGCCTCGATCCGGCTAAATGGCGAGTAAAAATTTCCAAACTCGCGCGGATAAATCGCGAACTCGACACCGCTCGAGATCCTTCATCCTCCTCCTTCGAGGAGAACCCGAGTCGTCCGTCGAATTTCGAATCGAGCAAGAGTGGTCGGGTGACAAAGCGTGGCAGCAAGACGACGAATTAGCTCGCAGACCGGGAAATTAAACGTCAACGCGATTACTCGCAAGCACGAAGAGGCCAGCGGCGAATTTCGACGGTGGCCGCATTCTCTTTGTGCAACCGGATATCCAAGCTCGCGTTAATCTCGCGCTTCTGCGCCGAGCGGACGCGTCTTACCGAAATCCAGCCGCTTCGTGTTCCGCAGTTTGCATAATTCCGCGACAAATCGCGCCGGTTCCGTCTTTGGCCGAGAAATTTTACGCGAAACCCCTTCGGAAGCTTCTCGATGGATCACGCGCCTCGAATTGGATCGCTTCGAGAATCGGCTTCTTATCGGAACATAATTCAGAGGCTGTTTTTTTCAGATTTAATTTTCTCTTCTCGCATTCACGTTAAATTTCAGCTATGAGTAAATAGATTATAGATAGGATAAGCTACGAAACTTCTGGCGACTTCGCGCGTGTTTGAAATATTCGCTTACTCCTGAAGATCCCTTCGCGAGGCTCGTTCAACCATTTTACTTTCTCGATTGTCTAACCAGTCAGGGACGATTCTACTTCGTCTTTGATACTATAGGTGTTCCCGAAGGCGTATTTAATTCGATCTTCGCCATTTTGCGAGTGGACACTGACTTTTACCATTTTCGAAATTTTGTTATCGTAGATTCTATCCGCATTTTACTTTAACGAGTTTCCTTGCTGCGTTACACTGATTCTATTGACCGAGAAATTGCGAAGAAAGCGATTTTCATCGGCCAATTAACAGGTTGCAGCAGAGTTTTTGGGACAGGCTCTCGGAAGAAAGGAAGCACGAAGAACGAACGCGTTAGTCGTTGAAGCAGAAAGTCGCGAGGCTCGTTTTCAAGGCGAGCCGCGCGTATAAATACGTCTATACGTATTTATGTTCCCGGAACGCTTCCGCGCTCCTCGAGCGGCCCCGGGAACGGCGAAGTTCCGCGCGGGAACTTTGCAAATTTGTTAAATTGCCAATTTACCTTCGCAACTAGCGGCCACCCTTCAGCCTCGTCGCCTCCATTCCGGCGTTCCGCTCCCGCCGGCCTCCTCTCCCTCCCTGTTTCTTTTCCGCTTTGTCTCTTGTTAGCGAACCAGCCAACTTTTTAATCTTCATTTCCGTCCAATTAGCCGCGAGAATTAATTAGGAATTCTTCGGGACACGCGCGACGTCCTTTTTAGAACGTTCCCGGCGAGCTTCGTTCCGATTGCTCCATTAATTCGGAGGAATACTTTGGCCGGGACGTATATACCTGTTGCGAATTTGGGTCGTAGATAAAAATGGGAGACACGTGCCTGGTTCGGTTTCTCGCTGCTCAACGGGTCGCTTGAATTTTGATGTCTTACTGTCATACCGTCGTGGGTTCATCAGCTAGCGAATGGCGAGTTCCACGGTGTAACTCTGCAACGCCATCTGCGAACAAACGAAACTCTTTTTAGAGACTTTTCGAAGTGTAATAGGAATAATTTGAATTTTTTTTTTTCTGATAGCGGTTTATCGACTTATTAAACGTTTTTGAACTAGTGAGAAATTTAGGCAAATTCCGTACAGAAACGTTTGTTATTTCAAGTCGCAACCAATATGAGGGTGCATTTTTTTTTTTTAAACATACGTTTATTATGCGAATTACAGAAGTATATACATATAGAGAGAACTCAAACGCTCAAAAGGTTTACAATGGAAAACTTAGCCTACGAGATCGATGGCTCCAGCGTGGAGTACTCGCGATCTTAGAATTAAATTTATGCTACCACGCTTATCGCTATGTGATAATATCTACTTAAGAGTTATCTTATGTTAAGTCGCGAGTTTGACTACGTATAGAAACTCATGAAAAAACTATACGGTTTATGGCTTAAAGTGGGCAGGGAAAGGGGACGAAGGGGTCTGACTAGAATAAATAAATATTGATTAAATAAATAAATAAATTAAATGGAAACGGGAGGAGGAGGTGGAATGGGTATACATCTTCATTCATTTGAAAATTACATTGTATAAGTAATGCTCTTTGCGCAATCTGAAAAATTACGAAAGAAATGTAGTTATGATAGTAAAACTAAGGGTAGGGGAAGAAAAAGGCGTTGCTTGTAAATTGTTTATTGGTACATGAATGTTTACAAATATTGCTTAACAATTATATACAAATTGCTTCTAACGCGAATCGAGCCACCAATATTTGTTCACGTTCTTTCGAATCTTCGCGATTTATTTTTGATAGCTTTGTGTTAACTTTCGACGCGTTGTTGAAAGTGTCGTCTGTTTTGTGAGGGTGCATTTATATGTGTATGAGTCGAGTCGAGACGATATAAGTGACGAAAATTTTGATGATAGAGATACCTAGACAATTGATTGTGACTGAAATGAAGAATCTCATGATATATTATATTTCGTAAAATCGCTCTCGAGCCTTTATATATCGTATTGAAAATAGCACACACGTGCTTGCTATTTCCCGTGGTATAATTTGAAATGTCCCAACGGAGAGATGTGTAATTTTTCTTAATACCTTGCACGATGCGGAACGTCCATTAAAATGTAAACCCTTACTTCGTCGATTCTGTGCATTTCCATGTATGAATAATAAAATCCTATTATTCGAACAGCACACTTGCCGTTTCGACGCGGCGCCGTTTGCAACGGAGGAAACAAGTTCACTCGTGGAAGTTAAAGGTGACAATTCGAGATTACCGAGGGTGCGACGTGTATTTTTCGTCCTTTAAAGCGGATCGTTTAACGCGTGGACGAAATGGCAGAAACTCGAAGATCGCGACATGGAAATATAAATTTTCAAGCTCGAAAAATATCGGACGACGCTCGCGATCCCGCATGGAATCTTCGAATGGATTCTTTCCGAGTCGCACATTTTTAATCCCTTTAATTTCATGGTCGCGACTCGCACGAGCGACTACAAGCGGGAAAAACATGCACGCTCATATTCCACGTGACCTAGTTTTATTTGAGTTATAATTTCCTGTATTTTCATTACTCTCAAGTCGACCGTACTCTCGTTTTTCTCTCTCCTTCTCTCGGTTGCGTATATAAAAATACCTGGAATTATACGCTGCAAACAGAATTACTATCCTGCGCGTAAAAATTCGTTAGGCAGGGCGAATCATAAATTCGTGGCTGAACAAAACCGGGCAATTCGGTTAATAAATTTCAATGAAAATATTATTCGCCGCCCCGCTTCCCCTTTCCCTCTCTCTGTTAAATTTCGATTAGTTCGACTTCTCGTTTAATTAAGAACGATCCTCTTCCGCTCGCGCGGGATGCGCGCGATTAGGCCGCGTTTATAAACACGCCGAGACTTTGAAAAGATCGGAATTCTCGTTGCGCCGACCGGTTTAATTGAATTTGCAAATGCAGGTGTTAATAACCCGGAAATATGACCGGTCGTTATAAAACTAATTCGATACCAAGTTTCACGGTTAATTCGCCCGTACCTGTTTCTATATGCAAATCGGGAGAAACACGAACGCGAATTTCCAGAAATTGGTCAAATTACATCTCGATCCTGCTGCAATCGGGAAAATAATCCTTTAATACCCGGCGTCTCTTACGCGATAATTTGCTAATTAACTACACCGGCGAATCGGCAAGTTAGGAGTAATTCGTAAAATTTATTCCCAGTGGTTTGCTTGCTTTATTATCGGACCTGTTACTACCTCGCAGTAGAACTTACCTTCACTGGCAAGCCGAATTCGAACCTAAAAATTTCACCGATAACTTCTTCGCGACCCACATTCTCGAAAGAAGAAAAGGAATAAAGAAACGCGACATTCGTATGGAATAAATTTTAGGAGAATGGAAAAAGGAATCGAGCATTTTCGTGGTACGTATCGCAGGGTGATGGAAAGTGCTTTTAAAAATAACGAGAAGGTGAGGTAAATAAGAAAACAGAGATGGTTGGATGAGACTCGTTGGCGTCATCTTTTCTGGGCATTACTCGTCAGTCGCGATCGCAAACGACCATAAAATTGATTCCCATTTTCCGCATCGAGCTCGATCCCATCGCTGGCTCGCATTGTCATGCGAACAGTTGCACGATGCCAGAAGGGACGCTGGAAGATGGGTGGTTATGCGCCACCGGATAAGGATACCCGGATGTAGAACATTCTGTAAACGAGTTTCATGCATTTACATTGCCGCTGCCATTACTCGTTTATCTAGCGGCCCTTGAGAGTATCTCAAGGGAGCTGGGCGACCGACCATCGGGCACGCTAGTTATACGTGGACCGATCGATCGACGTAATTGAACGAGATCAGCGGCTGCCAGAAGCATATCGCTATTTTTTCCCTGGCTCGTTATCGGTCTGTTCGTGTGTGCCGGGGCTGCAATCGATCGGGGCCGTTTCGTTCGCGATCGGCGTTGTCGTGTTGGTCTGGCTGATTTTGATACGATGTTGCGTTATTTCCTTTCTTTCCCCTTTCATTTTATTTCATTTTTTTTATTATTATTCGCGGAACGCGGTCGATAACTCGAAATCGAACGTATCGAAAGAGGAGGAACATTTTTTTCCAGTAAAAATAGGTATTTTTTACTCGGTACTCGATGATGAAATTGATTTGGGACTTGGAGATAAAAACGTACGAGGATGTTCGCAGGAAACTAGGCGTGAAAAATTTTCGGATGAGAGGTGTTCGAAAAGGAGAAAAGCAGGGACAAAGCCAGGCGCGTAATTATATGTTGGAAACTGTTCTTAACGTAGCTGTTCCCCGCTTCAGCCGAAACTTCTCTTTCCGTCGAGTTCGTATCGCCGAAGGTTTGGAATAATTAACGTCGAAGCGTATCGAAGTCGCTCATAAGGAGCTTACACGGCGCCAAAAATAGCCACAATTTCAGTGAAATTACCGTGCTCTCGATAACATTAATACACCGGCGGGCTGAATGCTCGGAACGCGACTACTTCTCGAACGTCGGCGCATTAAGACCCGGGGGAAACTTCGCCGGAAGCTTAATTAGATTGCCATAGAATATGTTCCAATTGTTATACCGTCGGTTCGTCGGATCCTCGAAAAGTTTGCGTCTCGTACATCTGCCGGAAGTTTCCTCGTATTCACCTGCGATTCCCCGTCTCTGCCACCTTTATCGATCGATCTCTCTTTTTCCTCCGCCGCCATCTTGCTTTCCACTTTCTCTTTATTTCTTCGAATACGACGCGAAAGGTTTGTTCCGACCTTGCTTCGTAGTTTCGGAAAAACCGATCGTCTCTGTTCCCTTTGACGAAGAACCGAAAAAACCTCGACAGAGAGGGTAAATTTTGGAAATTTTCCACTCGAATGAGAACCCGATCTGGCAATTTTAGAAGCTTCTTTCTCTCCGGCCACGGCGGCGTTTAAGGAGCCATCCCGAGGACATTCAACGCGGCACACTCTCGGACGAAATAGGGAGATACGTTTCCGGACAGCGGTTCCGGAATGTCGAATGTCCTGTGCCGAAGTTGGCCGCACTTGCAGGCGACGGCTCGTGTGTCCAGCTATCTATCGGGGGCGGGAAGCGGCGGACAACGAGTGGTACCTCTAGGAAGCTTAGCTGTCCCGACGTACAATGTAGCAATTGCAGCGGACCGTGGGGCTGGGCACGTGTAATTAAATGCAATCAGGGAACAGAGTGCTCCGAATTGCCGGCGTTTAGCTCTCGCTCTCTGCCCTCTCGGCCAAGCGCTCCTCTCCTCTTTCCCTCTTACGTTTTCCGCGCACATAGACGCTCCGGGCAGCTCGCTCGGCCGGCCGAGCGCGTATAGACGGCTGGACCTGTCTATTCGGCATTTCATCCCCCGCTAAGCCCTGGAAAGAGCGAAGTTGAAAGGCTTTCAATTCGATAAAACGCTTTCAGCAAACTTCAGTTCGGAGCAATTAACGGAAATTAATTCTCGTTTCTTTTTCCACCGCCGCTTTCTTCTGCATCTTCGGCAACCCTTCTCGTCGATCCCTCTCCGTCTGGGATATCTCTCTTCTCCCTCGGTAGATTCCGTCCGAGGGATCTCCTTCGCGCGATTTATTCGTCGCCGGTGGATTCCTCCGGTAGATCGCGCGACGTCGGGCGTCGAGGCACGGCCGATCGACGTATCGCGCCTGGTGGAGAACCGGCTTCTCGCGGTCGTCCGTGAACGCTGTAAATTCGCGGAATTCCCCGGGATTTCGAGTCGATTGAGCCCGTTCAATGGGAGCTCAGTCGGCCGAGAACGATCCCGAGTAATTAATAATTTACGCGGAACTGGGAAAATCGAAGCGGGTCGCGCGATGTCTCTCTGGAATCGCTTGTTCGTGTCGCTAGTTCACAGCCGGGGTAACTATTATTACCCGGAATGAGGAACAAAGGGTGCAGCGGTGTTAAAGAACTCGTGGTTATTTTTGAACCGGGCTTCGAATCAGCTGTTCTCGCCGTGGCTGTTGCCGTCGTCGCGAGCAAAGCGTCGCGGAGAGCGTCTCGCCGATTCGATTATCCTTGGCTGTTCCTCGAGGGAGAAGAATCGGCGAGGTATGACCGATTGCGCGAGAAAGAATTTCGTTTGCATCGCGAGGGGTTTATAAACCGAACGAGACCTCTATTCAAAGAGAGAAACTCCGGTGTGCCGTGAAACGGCTTTTCCGCGTTTGCATTGCCGCGCTAAAGAGCTACTTTAAAAACTAGCCGGCTGTTGCTCGCGGTAATTGTTACGCCGGGGCATTAGTGCACGATCGCGATACTTCAAACTTCGGTAATTGCAGTTTTATTTGTTATTCCTTCGCGTATCTCCGCGCGCAGCGCACTTTATAAACGTCACTTAACCATTCGTTTGCTTACTCGTGCATTTCGCGCGGCGGGACAAGTGCAGTCGTTAAATTTTTAAGCGCGAAACTCGCGGATCGGCGTTCGCGAAAAACGCGTTTCAGAAACGACGCAAATTTGACCGACGAAAATTTCTCCCGAAACGCCGAGAAACGAAACAGAAAAGGAAGAAAAAAAAACTCTCTCGTACGTTTCGTTGAGGAATCCGAGCGAATTTCCTTCGACTCGGTCACCGGAAGTCTAACCAAACTCCGCGCTTTAATTAACACTCGATCTGTACCTTCGATAAACCTCGTCTCGTTATCCCGAGTAGATTAGAACCTGGACTGAACTTCAAGGCCACGTTCCACTTCGCGTTATCTCCATCGAGATGGCCTCGTCGACGGGTGTACAAGCGCGTGGCCATGCAACAACCGGCCGTGCACGAGCTCCGTTCGTCCCAGCTGCGTCGTACGAAAAGCCAAGGCTGGCTCGCCGCGGAGAAAGAACGGTTCAGGCATTTCCGTGAGACTTTTCCCCAAGAACCATTATTCTCGCTCCTCGGCCATTCTTCGCGAGGCTGTCGCGTTTTCAGCACGCGCGGCGAACAATGAAATGCGGGCTGTAGAAACGTCTCTTGGTCGGAGGGAACCCCCTGGCCAGCGAGCGGGTAGCCTCGAAGAAGAAGGATCGATCCGCGAGAGCGTCGATCGACGGACTTGAAGCTCGGTTCCTCGAGCGAGTCGGTGGCTGCTGGTTCTTCTCGTCGCAGCTGGATAATCGTAGCGAAGCGACAACAGTTTCTCCACGCTTTAGATCCGGCGATTTAAGCGAGACCTCGATCGTCCTGGAAGCCCGTAAACGAGGGGATAAGCGAGCGCCGTTTTCGCAACAATAAAGCCGCGCTTTCTTGGCGAGGCGGGCGAGGGAGAGAGAGAAAGAGGGCGCGGGGTTGGCGAGGAGGAAGACAGGCGTTCCAGTAAGCAAAACAAAAGCCGAAGCGAAAATCACGAGAGCGAGAGGGAGCGGGGTCGGGTCTCGAATCCTCGACAGGAAAAGCGCAGACAAAAGGGTTTAGAGGCGGCCTATAATTCAGGGTTGATGGTTGGATGGACGAAGGGTGGACGGAGAAAGCCGTGGAGGGAGAGAGGGTCTGAGCGTCGGTGCGCGCTGGTGGCGAGGAGGGGTTGGAAGGGAGAATTACGAGGTCACTTCCGGTGGCGCCTGCACGAGCTTCCGTTTCCGGTCGCGCTACGCTGTCCCTCCCGCTTTTACCCTCGCGATGTCTTCCTCTCCCCTCTGCCCGCGACACGCCTACCACACCCCCTTTTATAACCCTTTTTCATCCCCCCTTTCGCCCCTCTGTCTACCTCTTTGTCTCGCCCGTCCCTTCCAAAGCCGCTGGTATGTACGTCCGCGTTTTCACCGACTTCTTCCTCCAAACCCACTGACTTTCTCTCCGCGGCCCCCGTTTAACCCCGCGTGCGCGCCTCTGCACGCGCTGCGACGCCGCCTGCGACGACGCCTGCGACCAGGCCTGCAACGAGGCCGCGGAACGCTCTCGCTGCGAGGAAACTTCGTACAATGGCGTAACTTGCCCATTACTATCGCGTGCCGGTGCCTTGGTCGTACCTTATCGCCTCCGCTTCGCCCTTAGCCTCTTCCGACCACCTCCTCGCTCCGCTCCCCGTTGCACAGGGGAGTCCACCCGTTCTATTATGCACGACCTCGGCGCAGAGCGGATAAATGGCGGGATGGGGTGGCGCGCGCGGCTTTTCGGCGCTGGACCAGCACGCGTTCGTACATCTATAATACAGAGAGAGCTGCAGGGGGTGGCAAGGTGGCCAGAACGGGGTGGCCGGTAGTATGCGAAGCGGCAAGTTTCTCGGCGGGGTGCGCAGGTGACTCTGCTCGAGCGTAAATTCCCGTCGTTAGGGCGAATAACGCGGCCGATCGGGGACACCGGCCGCATCGGCCGGCGACGCGGGAAGAATGCCGATTAAGCGAGCTGGATGGTGATTAGGAATCGACGACTGGCCTGGTTGCGCGGATTTATCGCGGCCCGCCCGGTCCAGCGCGTCGCCTCGATTTAACGCGATCGATCCCGCCGGCGAAAAAGCTCGCTCGAGAGGAAATTATGTCTCCGTGTAATTGGAAATTAAGCGAGTCGCGGGTGGAAAGTTGGCAATCGATCGGGTCAGATCGCTCGAGCTTTAAGCGGCCTCCCTCCCGAGCTTTAAGCGTCCTCCTCTCTGGTACCCCTTTCGTCGCGGAACTTCTCGCGCGGATCTTTTCCTCCCACTTCGTTTAAACGGAGATTTTTTACTTTCGATATTTAGGCCAGTAATTTTCGACACTGGTCCCCTTTCTCGCCACAGCCTTTTATCCGCCGTTTCTATTCTCCCTTTATCCGGATATTTCTTTGTTTACCGCTCGGTTCGCGGTTCTAGCTACGGGTTTATTCCCGCACAGCTTTAAGCGTCGCATTTCGTTACATACGCGAAACTTATCGCCCGAGATAATCCAGTACTTTTTTTTCCGACTATTTCTGATATTCGAATCCGATTCGACTGCGAATTTGCTGTCTAAAACGCGTTTCTGGCTGAACTTTTTGCGCGCGCACGGAAATATCGAGTTGTTTAAACGCGGCATCGTTTCATCGGCGAACGTTCGCTTGCAGGCTTCCGCTGGAGCGTTTCGATCTAGCGGATCGATCGAAAGAACGAAAGAATCGCGTGGATCCGGAGTCGGCGTCGTTTGACCGAGCATAATGGCCAGCGAGTACGAAAGCTTCTACCTCGCTGACCGTTGGCAAACACGTCGGGATCGCGCAACGGGATAATTTCCGCGCCGTTGTCAAGAGCAGAGCGCGCGCGTAGGGAAAAAATTGTTAACAAGGCCGGCGCGGCGGGTCGGCCGGCAGTTGATACAACGCGAAAACCGCTGTAACTTGGAAACCAGGTCAGATAAGACAAACGTTTGCGGGAATAATTTTTTCCGCGTTTCGCGAGTGCAACGAAAAAATTCCGCCTTTGTGCCGCTTCCTGCGCGTCCCCGCTCGGCCCCGCTCGGCCTCGCCGTGAGATCGCCGCGTCCCGCGACCCTTCTCACCCTGGGCCGTTTCACCGGCCACCGGTGCGAGATACGCGGGCGAAAATTGAAATTTTATTCGCCTGTTTCCCGGCCATGCCCGCGACCGAGCTCAACGCTCATTGTTCCATCGCGGATCCGCGCGTATTTTCGGCCCGGCTGCGTGTTCCACGGACGAGAAGCGACGCGGCGTCACGACGTGTGCCACGACGCCGTGCACAAATTGCGCCCGACTATTTGCATCGTGACCCACTTACCTCGAGATACGTTCCCGTTATTCGCCGCGGCGTTTCCTACGCAATGGCCGTGGAAAAAGCGCGGTCAGGACCGACGATTCTTCTTTCTACCCTCTTTTTTCTCTCTCTCTCGCTCTTCCACTTTTTTCCACCCCTTTCCGCTTTTCCCGACAACCCTTGCCCCGCCGCTTCTCCGCGTCCTCTCTTTTACGCTCCGTCCTTCGCTTTTTCCCCGCTCGACGGTGTCGCACGTTTCTTCCGCCACCGAGGGGGCGGCAGGGGGCGGGAAATTTGTACGCGAGCAATTATTTCGCGGACGCGGTCGTATCGCGGCCGCGCAGCGACGCCGGATTGTAAATTACCGGAGATTTTTCGGGCTTTTTCCGGATCACGTTATAATTAATTCCGCGCGGTGCACGGGGCCCGCTGATAAATTTCAACGTGATTAGGTACGTAATGTACGTTCTTCGCGCGGCCACGTCGAATTCGCCGGTAATTAATGCGCGGCCGATGCTTGTATTTCATTTCGTGGCCCAAGAGGGGGTGCCGCGGTCCGCCGTGGTCGGTTATAAAAATTTTCCTCTCGCTTTCCGCGTAAATATTTGTTATCGTTGATGGGTCGTGCTTGCCCCGCCGTGTACGCCGATCGTGGGCCTGTTCCGCGTTGCGGCCTGATATTCGCCCCGGTGTTAAACTGTACACCGTGTTTTTGCTCAAAGACAAAGTCGAATGCGCGATGAAAATTGTTAAAAATTTCAGGACTTTACCCGAAGCGTGTTTTCCGCTGCGGATTTATCGCGAAACGTCGATCACGCGGACTAAGCTTCTCCGGGAGTCAAGAACCTTTGTTTACGTGCTCGTTATCCTAATAGATATAAAGAGTTTTCGCAATTATCGCAGCGCTTTCTCCTTTGGCTTTAACGGCAAAAATTCGCGCGAATCGATGTTACGCTTTTACGAGAACGGTTTAGTCTAAGCGAAACTTTCCGGATTTATGGAATATTTGTCAAAAGAAAAATTACAAATACGCGTGTACCGACGTTGCCTGTTGTTCAATCCTACAAAGGTTCGTTCGAATCGGATCTTCTCTGTAAAGGTATAAAATCGTAGTCTATGTGTTTTCGTCACTACTCTCGAAGAGAAAAGCGTTTTAATAATATGCACGACTGATTGCATTTGCCGGAAGACTAAAAGGGAAACTATAAACGTTGGTTTTAATCGTCTTAGCATTGTTCGATGCTTCTTTCGACGATTTTTTTCGACACGAACGTATTCACAGTGGGTAACTGCGTAATGCGTAATGGCAAAAGAGATGGAAAGGTTTTTCCGCGAATTTTTTTCGAACCCGTCCTCCGCGAAAATGGAACGTCGGATGAAAGAAATACGTTTGACACGCGTGTTTTTATTTCTGGATTACGGAGTTCCGTTCGTTTGATTACGGTATGATTTCCTCTTTTGTCTCGCGTATCGGTTTGACGTGGATTGTGCGCGGAACTTTTTCCGCGAAACGCGTTACACCAAGAATTTCGCGGCATTTCTCTTTTTCCCTTTATTCCAGACGCGGTATTATTTGTCTTCGGCTATTCGAATCGCTTCTCGCGCGTACGCCGAGTCCGTTCTACTTTCGATTTACCGTGAAGCTCGCGATATTAAACAAAACAGGCAGCTTTGAGCATACCTCGCCGCCGTTCTAAACACAGGATATTAATTTCGAATATTTATACACGCCCACTGTGTCCTTAGAAATACGAAATAATAAAGTCGCCTATAGAGCCCTCTGTAGACCGCGTGAAAGGTTTAGGTTTGAAATTTGAATTTTTAAACATCCTTCCTGGTGCCTTTTTTTCTCCCCGGCAGATACGGCTAGCGAAAAATTTATTATTCGAACGGGAGTTCTTTGAACGGGACGTAATTAAAATTGAAATTAAAATCCGCCTTTGCTTCGAATTTAACCGAGGCGTTACGCGCGTGATTCGCGTATAACGAACGATCGTAATTACGGTTAACCCGGCAGGCAATTTCCACGGTTACAGTGACCGTGAAACGATTATTGGTCCTGCAGGGGCCGTTCGTACCGCTGAAATTACGATTAGGCCAATCGACTTCGTTCGCGCGTTTGCAGAAGCGGCCGCGCCATTGCTGCGCAACCAGGTCTTGATTCGTTTGCACGGCCAAGTTAATTACCGAGCTGCAAAGCGACGCCACGTCTGGAACAGACGGGACGAGCTCGCTGTTTATTCGTTAGGAACAAAGTGACCGAACAGGTCTAAACTGTTTACGACGCTTTCTTTGTCAAACGTTTAATTTCATCCGATCTCCAAGATGGCCGGCTTTATCACTGCCGCGCTTTATTTCCCATTCCGTTTGTTTTCTCCGACTAACCGAGCGTTTCACGGGAACGAGTCACAGGCCGTGGAAACTCGTCGAAATGTTTCCCTGCATTCGAGAAGTTGTCCGTTTCGATATCCGATTAAGATACTCCGAGGTTCGACACGAAAAATTTTTACCGATCCGATAGCATGATCTTAAAAACGTACAAGGTTGTTACGTCTTCGTTCCGTGCGATAAGTGAAACGTAAGCGACGAAAAGAATAGACCGCGACGTATCGTAAAAACACCGTCGATTGCGGAACCGAATACTTACCCTCCTTATCTCGCGTGCTCTGTAAGCTTGCCGAGGAAAGCGATCAAAGATGGCGACTTTTCACAGCCGATAGCGACTTTATTCGCCGGAGATCGTAGAAAGTTCCTGTTATTCGTACACAGTCCCCTTGAAATAATGTTGTTCGCTCGGCTTAACCGTGCAATAAAGCAGTTCGAGGTAAACTGTGTCAGTCGTTGATCGGGTTACCGTTTGCTTTACGAGACTGCCGAGTTTTAACTCTTTACTCGATCGCGCTCAAACTTCTGGGTAAATTGCGATACTATGGACGGCGTAGTATAGGCGTGTAATCGCCTGGTTTATGACACTGTTGCGCTTCAACTTTTTAACGGAACGGAGTTAGACTGCGCTTAGGGTTTAAGCGAATATGGGGGACCCCGATCGTTCCGTTGCATCCGAACCCGGAGCCGCCGTGTAATTGCACCGTCGTGTTATCTCCCGTTTAATGCCAGATATCCTTCTTTCGTTCCCAAGGAAACCCTGGTTTTACTTTCGAGTCGACTTCGCGGGAGAAGTAGAATTAAACCGCTAACCTTTTAGCGAACTGCAATTTACCCAAGTTTTAAACGAATAGAGGAGTTTGTCGATCGCGCAATCTCTTGTTCCCGCTATTGCACTCGAACTTTAAGCGAACGTTAGTCGATTATATTGTCGCTCGCTTCGCCGCGGTTGCTGCACGTTAATCTGCTTACCCAGTTTTCGAGCAAGAAACCAAGTTCGCCGCTCGAAAAACCGGCGGCAATTTGCGTAAGTTCGTCGAGAGGAGGTATCGGTATAAGTATCCCGATAATTCGGTGCCCGTGATTTCCCTAACTTTCCGACAGTTTCCATTCCGAGCCCGAGTTTCGTCGATTCGACCGTGGTTTCTTAAATCCGCGAAATCCGAAATATCCGGTAGCCGAGGCAGAATCGGTGGCAGAATAAACGGGAGAAAAAAAAAGGCTGGACACCCGCGAGCGGAGCGCGCTCCGAGGGCGACGCGTCGATTCGATTATCCAACGGAGCACCTCTCGACCGGCCGAAAATAACCGGCGCGGTCAACCTTTTGAATCGAACGGCGTCCGCGTCGAAAATTCGCAAAACGCGGCGCGCGCACGGCCGAGCGGAACCGCTTGTAAAAGTCTAAATGCGGACGGTGAGTTTGGGGGGTCGTCACACGCGGCGGAGGTGCACGGGTCAGGTCGGATTACGCGCTTTCTTTCCCCGCGCGCGCCATTCGGCAAAGAAGGTCGGCCTTTCTGACGGCGCGCCTCCACGTGAATTACGTATTCGACGAATAGAAAAACCCGCCCCGGGCAACCGGCCAAGGAATGCAGACGCGGTTACGGATACGCGCCGGGACCTAGCGTAACAACCCTAACTCGCTACCGGGGGAAGAGGAAGCGTGCAACCACGCTCCGTGGTACGTCCGAGATCTATCGGTTCTACGAGGACGATTCCTTATTCGCTATTGGTAGTTCAACTTTGTTCTATCGTTTTGGAAACTTGCGCTGGTAATTATGCAACGGATACAACGTTGTTCGTAAGCGAGAGATAGACAGACGGATGAAGGAAAACATGATTATGGATGAGAGGGAAATCCTGCGAGCGTAGAACGGTCAAGGCTACATCTTCGGCAGGGTCCTTGGTGGTATATGGTGCAGCGGAATGATTAAAAGAAGATGTAATTTATTCGGGTTTGTTACCCCCTGATTATGAATTGAAGGGTAGAGGATAGTAGCGAGCTGTGGCCTACGGGCTCAAGTACTCACAAGGGCTCTGGTCCAACGCAATACTACTTGTTAGTCATAAGTAGGGATATCGCTTGAGACCGACGCTGCAGGCAGTACCCTGGAACGAGAACTATGGCAGCGTAGGACTAAATCGGCCAAAAGGACCAATCTGCAGGGACCGAGTTATACAGCGTGTCTGGTTTAAGTGGAAAGTTTCAGGATGTCGGGGGGAAACGCGAGTCCCTAATCCGCTTGCGATAAAGGAAAATAAAATCGCGATTGAACGTGGAATTTTCCAAATAGTTTGCACCGACAGTGGAATTTAATATTCCGACCATGGTCGTCGAAGGGGCAGAATTTAATTTTTCTTCGGAAAGCACAGGGCTCGGTTGAAATGTAAAATTGTCCAGTCATTTAGAATGCAATTCCACAACGTTAAGCTCGCTTCGCTATCATTCTTACGGCCGACAGGTGGAGAAATAGCGAAAGCTCGCTAGGAAAATAGTCGGCCATCCTTCAGCGTCAGCAATAGTGGACCATAATATCTATACCGGGGCGAGTTCGTGTGATATATTGTTGCTCTAGACGGACGTTAACTTGACGGGAGGAACGTAGATTGTCTTGGTTTGACAGCCGATAACTTTCCAAAATTGTTTCTAAAGATACAACGGCCGGGCACCTTCGGTGCCGGCAGAACGAATTGCTCGACGACGTCTGAGATGAGTCTCGATAATGGCGTTTCAAAACCATCCATCTCGAGCCTTGCCACCAGAGTTGATAGAACGACGACGAACACGGCGATTCTTTCGTTAGTTCGACGGAAATACGATTGATAATGCTGCAATTCGATCGTACGTCGTGTTTTTAACGCTTTGACGTCACGCCGCGCTGTCTATAGGAAAGTTTCTCCACATTGCATTCGGTCTACGGGAACCAGCGTTGAGAGCTCTTGCCAAAAATTCGCCGGAAATGGCTAAAAACCACGTCCCGCCCTGTGCTCGCAGGTATCAGGAATTAATCTTCCCGACAACCTAATTCCTCGTCCCCTCGAACAACGTCGTCGCGTCGGTCTTCTTTGCCTCGAAACAAGAAATTAACCGGTACCATTTCCAATTTCACGCTCCGACCTACTTCGGCGACATTCGCGCGATAATTGCAGTTCTTTCGACTCACCGGCTAGTCCGGGATGCCAATAAACGCAGTCCCATGACAAATGGTCGTTGAAAACACGAATCCATAATGGCCAGTTCCGCCGTTGGCCGAAGCGGTCAGCGAGGCCAATGAAATAGCGAAAGCTCCGCAAGAAAATAGTCGGCCATTCGTCAGCGAACGGCGATCGTGGACCATAATATACCGGGTCGGCAGATAAGTTACTGCGAGGGACAGGCATTAATTTGGGGCTGAGTTGGCGCGCGAGACGGCGTGGCACGGCGTGCCACGCCGTGAGCTCGGTCTCTACGCTTCAGGATCTCTCCCCCGAGGCTATTCCGTCCCGTTAACGGATAGCCCGTGCCCTTAGACGAATCGATCCTTCTTAGTTGGAGCGCCAGCCTCGCCACGAGCAAGACCGATTCCGAGTCGCGAGACGACCTCCTTCGACGACGAAAAACAAACATTCGATTCGTTCCTCTACCACCGTTGTCCTCCGTCCTCGAAACGACCGGGGAACTTCCGAGCACTTTCGGCGAGGAACGACTCGAGGAACGTCTCGCTCGTCCTGATTGACGGCGTCGCCCTTGCGCTAGGGAATTTCGATTCCTTCCCGGTACCATTCCTGCGCTTTGCAATTTAACGCGAGAAGAATCGACGGGTCACCGTCTCCCGAGGACGAACCATCGCCGGCGTGACTCGAGTCACGACAAAGAAATATGAAACGTGTCCGATCCTTCGATGTTACCGATTAATGAAATTAAACGAATCTTCCAGCGACCTGGCCGCCTTCGTTTCGCTCGCTCGAGGGTCCGGTTTTACGACGATACGCCTTGTTTCGAATTCCAAGTTGCAGCACACCCACACAGCGAGGTCTGAACGACGTCCCCTTGGCCGCTCGGAAAATCACGAGGCAAAGCACGGACTTTTGACCGGCCAAGTAGTGTCGGAGCACGGTGGCGAACACGAAGAGGGAAGAAAGAGCAATTGAACGCTCCTCTCCCCGCGGGTGTTCGGCACGACCCTGAAACTCTGGCAGTCACGCAAGCACGCGGAACGCCGGTAGGTATATTCCTGCCCCGACGTTCCTTCGGGGTCCCGGGTACGGGAGGGTTCTAACGATGCTACGGAATTTTAATTCGATTTGTACCGGCAGCTCCCGCGAGAGCCAGGCCACGCCGTCTACGAGCAGGCGTAGAATCAGAATCCCTCTTGTATTCTTCGCGCAATAAATCCTCGCGCGATGTAACCCAATTACTTCTAGCCAGGCGTGTTCGCGTGCACAGAGGGCCAGCCGTCCCCTCGCTTCCGATACGGAACCGGCTACGAGCCTTTTATCAAAGCGTTAATTGGAAAATGGCACGACTCGAAGGAAAAGTTTCGGTCTACCGGTGTCCTGGAAAGAAACCGACTGGTCGCCTTCGATTCACCCTTTTTAGCTACGTCAATGTACGAATCACGATTCCAAATCGAACGTATCGCGTCATAGTTCTCGTGCTTTTCGACCCTAACTATGGTCACCTACTGTCAGACACGGATGGAGTACGAAGATCGAGTAAAGCGAAAGCTGTTAATGTCTCTCGTCTAGATTATCTGTTACGTGCATTAGATAGCTGCGATTAACCCGCTGCTTTATCGCAGTTGTTTCGGCGACTGCATTTGTCAGGGTTAGTTATTTACGAACGTTGAAATAGACGGAGAACACGAGGCAAGCTACGGATAATAACGCGTTTATAAGTCGCCGTTAAACTCGGGATTATAATCCAATTTTATCCGAAACATAATCGCGTACGGAATTAGAAAATTGGCCGATGTCGCGGAGGCTTTAATCTATGAACACGCGGATAAGACGTTTGACCGGGTTAATAAAATTTACGTCTGAAACTGAAATTGCAGGCGTCTCGGTAAAACAAGCGGTGGAACCTGTTAATTCCGATTGAAGGAAAAACCATTTCACAGAAAATCATAGGCGAGGAGAAATCAAGTAAAGGTAAAACCTTGACAACTTCGGATAGCAATTCCTAGGGGAAACCATTAACTTCTGCCGACCGAATATGCTACATGGAAAGCTTCTGCAGGGAAACGTGGTCGATTTATTCGTAAGGACGGTACGCTTTGTCTTTACTCGACTTAATTCCGGCCTGGATTGTATCAAACCGGGTGGCTGAATGGTTTAAATCTACCGAAACGAACGTTCCACCGTGATGGACGCCAGGAGTTTTTATCTCGGCGAACTTGCCCCTTGCGCGTCTTATCTCGGATTATTTCTTCTGTTACGACTATTTCCGCGGGGATCTGCATAACGCGGTTGACAGGTAATTTATACCTTCCCGTTTATTCCACTCGCTTTCTTTCGGTTTACGTCATTAATCGCGAAGCGTGCACTTTGATAGAAGTAAGGACGTTATTACGGTAACAATGCATCGCGCGTTGGGAAAGTGGTTTCACGGTTGCTAGAGCGATTTCGACGACAGGCGAAATAGAAAATCCTCGCGAATCGGGGAAACGAGCGTTTCGAGTTAAAGACTCGTCGAATCATTTCTCGTCATCGTCGCTCGAGCGTTTAGAAAGCCAAGGAAAACGTGTCGCGATGTTCTCAACGACTCGTGTGACTCTTGTCTTCCTCGGAGCGATTTGCATCTCGACAATGGCTTATTTTTCGACGTAATCAGAACAAAGTATCAATGATTCAAGTAGTTTTACAAAACTTTTCATCTCCTAAAGATACTATCAACTATCTTATAATTCTATACATCGTGGTATGCTACAGAATCGTTGCATTCGACTATCAAAAGATCTAACGTTAACTTAAACTCTGTACCTCCTCGAATATTCTCATCTTTACAGAAGCGAATCCGATCTCTCGCATAATTTACCACGCTTTCAAACGTTTCGAAGGATATTTCGCCTAATTTCAGCCGATTAGATCGCAACATCGGTTACACGGTCGATGACGCGACGTCGACTATTCGATAACGCGTCGCGCTTTATTAATCCCGGAAGCACGTCGGACCCGGTAAGCTACGAATTCAGCAAACGTGACTTGTACGGTTTGTAAAATAAAACGTGCATCGATTCACGGGGCAGCTTCGTCCCTCTTCTCCGGCATAAATCTCCGGGATACAAGGCTTGCCGCAATTGTCCCGTAAATATCTAATTATACGAGCATCGCGTACCGGTGTCCAACTAATTTCACACTGTCGCGGAACACGTCAACCGGCCGATAAGCCTGCGGTAATTACCAAAACGCCAACACCGAAAATGTCAAGCGGCGGGAAACGAAACCATCGAGCAAGAGAGAGAGAGTGATAGACGGACAGAGAGGGGAAAAAATGGGGGGTGAAGGGGGGTGGGTGGAGGAACGGTCCGAGACAGGCGGATTAAAAATTCCATTTGCGAGCCGGGGGACAAGTTCAAGCGCGGAGCATCTCATTAAAACAGTTCGATGGACGGGACGCGCGATGACGAAAGGATTAACGTGGCAGAAGCTCGAGGGAGGACGGAATGACAGTAATAACAGAGCCGTCCGTCAAAACCGAAGTTCCACGGGCGTGCTCGATAATCCCAACGAGCCACTGTAACACCGGATGATCCGTCAGCTAGTTTTTCTCCCTCCACACTGTTCATCCGCTTCCTCCAGGATCACTGCGAGGGCCGGGAAATTTCGGAAACGACCGACCCTCTCTGCAGCGATTTTATTTTTCGCCGCGATAACGCTGGCTGCCGGCTCGTCTTTTCGACGTCGTTTGGCACCGACTGATAGGAAATGGAAACACGGTCGAAGGGGACTCACTGTCGATAATTCTCAGCGGTAACTGGCCGATTTCGAGGGGCATTTTGGCAGAGTGCGTGATTCTCCGAGCCGATGGGGATGAAGGCGGGGCAGATAGCCGATACCCACGGTTAATTTATTAAGCCGGCTACCGTAGAATTGTTAGCCCGATGGAATTTACCGAGTATACTCTGCTCCTCGAACCGTTATAAACACCAGGGCCTCTGACAATGGGGACAGTGTTACGTAACGTTGATGAATTTAGATCTCCGTTTCACTCGTCTGTTATTCGAGCGTTATCGTATCGCTCGACGGTTCCGAGTAGACGGCGAATTATTATATTTAATCCCGAATTCGAGGCTATTCGCGGAAAATTCGACGCTCGCGCGAGAACAAGCGAAGGAGGCACAGGTTCTTCTAAAAACGCTCGTCTACCGGATAGCGATATTTCGACTTCCGGGAGCGGGACCGCGCGGAAGGTTGTTACGGACTTTGCTCGACGTCTCGTACACGCGATATACGTGGAATAACACGCGCCACTATTATCTCCATCTCGTGCAAAGTTTTCTTCGTGGAACCGGCTACGTGGAGCAACTCAAATTAGACTTATCCGCGCTGCATCATCAACCCGTAGATGATGCATTAAGTTACTCCATTCGAAACAATGGCCCATGATACACGGGCAACGGTGCGTGAATGGAGAATTGCGAAGCGGGAGAGTTTACTGCGCGCTGCATTGACTCGCAGTTGACGAAACTCTGCGTATTATGTGTGTACCGGACAAAATTAAGAGCCGCGGTAGCTTCTTTCGCGTCGCCTCGGCCAGAAATAATGGCTGTTGTTTGCGGGAAAGATAAACGCGCTAATTCGAAGAAGAAAATGGAATTCGTGGTTTTTAGACTTGTACTGTTAGAAATCTTTCGTTACACGAATTTTCAACTGTCAAGAACGAATATTACGCTCGGTTCGATCCTCCTTCTAATCCGGACTGCAGCGACTGACTATTCGCTACGAATATACCGTTTCGCGGCGATAAAATTGCACATATAACGATAAAACACAGTGGGTAATAAAAATGGAGCAACTCGCAAGCGAGGTTGTCGCGATTCGACACGCAGATCGGACTCTGAGAAAGGATGAAATTAGGCGATAAAAATTAACGAGTATTTCTCACACCAATGGAGAATTCTTCCCATAGGTTCGGTTGTAACGGGTTTCAAAATTCGTCGATTCGTCCGAAGTTTTTCGACGGGAGAAGAGAGAAGCAAGTTAACGTAATACCGATGTGCATGACGATTCAACGTCCTTAACGAGCGCGGTTCAATTTTGAGTGCGTTTTACGCGGAGTCTCGGTTTAACCAGCTAATATTAACACTATATTTCAGGGGATAACGAGAGAACGCACCGTTTAACGCGCGCCTCGTCTACGCGCTCGGTGCGTAACAATGGCGATTTCTCTCGAAACCTCTCAATGTACGTCAGCGAAAATTTCTGGTAATAGTACGGTAAGCTCTTTCCGTTGGGCGTACGATATCCCGATGGATTTTCGGGGCGTTCCGTGCTCGCCGATTCACGCGAATGCCCGACATAAGCCACGTGGGCTTAACAAAATGATCCACGATGAATGAAACGCCATTTTATCTATAGAGCGTCCGGTGGAATATGTCGATTCAAAGCCAGAGAGCGAGTGCCGGTCGGTACCGTTGAGTCCTCGCCAGAAATTTCGTGACGGAGTCTTGCGGTCGTGACGTTTTTCTAGAAATAAATATGTACGTGTACGTACGTGTGTCTACGTATGTGCAACGCGTTGGCCCGCGCGTACGTGCGAGCATCATCCTGCCATTTCATGCGTTTTGGCTCGGACGCCATCATATGACGTCGAATCGCGATATTCGAATTTCCATCCTGATCCATTCACTGCGCTGACCATTTGCTCGGTTTGATGCTTCGTATATGGAACTCTGTCTCTCTGTCTCCCTCCATCGCTCTGTATTTTCTACTTTGATTACCAATTTTGATAATATCCGCGCGCGTAGTGTCAATATCTGTATGCAAAATGCGGAATGAGGATTATATTTTTGGCATGAAATACGCGTGTACGAATTCCTGTCGCCGGGCTGCTAATGGCGCCATATAGGGAATAAAAATCGCACGAATCTGAAAATGTTTTAAAATCTTTGAAAACGCGTGTATGGCCATCGCGCGTTCGGCACAATACGCGTGCGTCGTTACCGCTAACGAGCAACCTACTCTGCGACTCGTGCACGGTGTTACGTTTTAAAATATACGCCAGCGGAAAATCGAAGAGATCGCGGGATAAATTACAAATAAATTTTTACCCTGTATTTCCCTTCGAGATAATAATTTCGACCGCGAACAAAGGGGCGGGGAAGCTACACGGTGGCCTGAAAATTATCGGGCAACGTTCCATCGTGTTCAACGTGTTCCGGTATTCTTACGAAGCTCGTCCATTTTCATCCCTCTCGCGCCTCTTCCGCTTTCTCCGCTGATTTTAATATACACGATATTAATTCGCATTAACCCGGTATCGTAATTCACTTATGCGTCAGAATGGAATGTCCCGGATAGAGCGGCGCGATTCTTTCTCCCCGTCCTCTTTTTATCTGACGGCATTTCGTAAAATGAATATTATATTTGGAAGAATACGGTGCTCGCCTACTTCATGTCGGTATAAGAAGCGCATAGAATATTTTAATTAAATCCGAGCCCTCGGAGAATCTCGGCAAAAGGAAAGAAAGTATATATAGCGGGAGTATACTGCCTTGAGGAGATTTATTACCGTACTTGGAAAGACTAAAACGCGACCGAGTAAATAGCGAGGAACGTGGAGTTTATTCGATGCTGTTAAAAATTCTTCAAGCATCTTCCCCGGCCGGGTGAATCTAACGTTCGAGAATTAATTAAAAGAGACGTGCCTTTATCGCGATGATCAAGACGTTGCGAAACACGGAGCAAATACGTTTAATAGTCTGCGCGGAAATTCGTCTATCGGCTAGATTATTTCGCGACGTAGGGTCGCGAATCGCGAATGGTCGATTGAATAAAAATTTTCTCAAATGAAAAGCTTCGGCTGGCTCAACGATGATCGATCGTCGTTATTTCTTTTCCTCGAGGACAAATAAGCACGGTTACACGTTTCAACCACCGTATAGCCTCGATAATGCTCAAATCGCGAGTCTAATTCGGAGCGAGCGATATCTATCGCGAGCGCGGAAAAATTTGGTAATTATTCGATATAAGTTATTCGAACCTGCGGCGATAAATCACACGAGCAGTGGCGCGTCGGCGAACTATTTGCGGATCTATTAAGAATTCGTACGCGCGGATACAAATTGCCACGTGCACGCGGCCTCTCGCGAACAAGCGTCTCGCTGTTTCGTATCGGGCGATTCGGCCGAGCTTTCTCGCGCCCTCTCTAAAAATATCGACGGATGTATCGCTTACAAAACACGAAGCAAAGAAGCGCGATACGAATAGTCGCGACGCGTTAGACGCTGCCGGATTAATGATCGGCGCGGGGCGGCGGCCGGTCTGGGTTAACAATGGCGGGAAAATCGTTATTAAATCGAGCGGCTGTATTCGGCGCGGCGGCAGCAGCGGTTAATTAGGTGAGCGAGACAAATGGCGTCGTGCTCTTTCCTCACTTCGTAAATCCGTTCGCGCTCACTCTCGAAATCCCGAACGCCGATCTACGCGTGGTCTCTCCGTATTTTGCAAAAAGAACCGCCGGGTCCCGGCAAAAAGAGACGATACCCGTGGCGCCATTACAACGATTTACGGCACCGCTTTTCTACGCTCGTTATGCCCCCGATCTTCGCCGATCGTAATTTCCCCGGCTAATGTGCTTAGGCACCGCCGATTCGTGCCTATCCTATCGACGCGTCTCGTCAATCCCATCGACGATCAGAAATAGAACCCGCTACCTCTGCCGGTTACTTCTTTCCTGTCGTATCCATCGCGCGAGCCTCGTTCCACGGGATAAGCTCCGAACGCGCGTGCACCACCTCCCGACCGAGTTTAACGTTTCGCGGTGCCGAGGGAGAGAAAAAAGAGGGGAAAAAAGCAGGAGGCAGAGGAAGAAGAAGAAGAGGAGGAAAGGAAGGAGATATCGACGTATCTCGAGTTTACGCGAGACGGATCGGGAGTTTCTTCCACGACTTCTTTTACTATCATTTCTCGGTAGTAAATTTGCAATTTATTTCGCCTCGACGTGCACGCGGTTGCTTTCTCTCGCGGCCGCTTGTGTCCGTTAAAATATGCTGTTTGCCCGGATGTTTAATTAACGATCTCGAGGAAATTGAAAGAGCATACTTAGTCGAGGGAGGATATTTCGCGTAATCTAATAAAGACACGCGTTTCGCGGTCAGGCGTTCCTCTCTCTCGCTCGATTCTCGGTTATCCCACCGACGAGGAATCTTCCTGATTACTCGCGCGATCGAACGTAACTTTTGGCGTGGTCTATCCCTCGATCTCGTGCTGCCCCGGTGTACTTTACGATACGCCCGATTATAATCCACAAGCATAAAACACCTCCGCGTATCTGGACTTTTACGACTCGCCGTTTTATTCGGAGAAAAGAAAACGAGCCGGCCAGATCTGCGATCGCTCACGCTGGACGGTGTGTGTTTCGAATAATGCGTCCGGGAAAGAACCGTATCGCGTACACGACTCGGTAAGGAGACGCGGGGTAAATTAGAATAATTTGTTCTCCAAGCAATGACCGTTCCGCGCATGTAGGTCGAGACTTGCCACGGGACGAGGCGTGCGTGGCCGTGTCGATTTCCGTTTCTTTCGCGATTGGAAATTACGCGGCAGCGCAAAGAAACATGGAAGACAGGTGAAGGAATAACACAAGTAGCAGCAGCAGAAACGTCCAGCCAACACGCTGGCGGGAAAACAAAACGGAACCCAGCCGGATAATTCCCGGCTGGAATTATTTACACAGCGAATAACGAAAATTTTGCGGCCGCGTTGACAATTAACAGAAGCTCTACGTCAAATAGATTTGTTTTTCCACGGCCATTAGTAAGGTTACACCGGAACATTTCCCTTAATCCGTGTTTACGGAGGGTCGAGGCTGCGGTATATCCGTTCTTCTATCTCTCCGTTAAGAAACGAGAAGCTTACCAGACGCTGCATTTTTTCGTAAACGAGCCGGAGGGTAACGGCGCGAGCTGCGTGTAAGAAACCGTGCTAAAATGTTGCACCTTACGCTGACAGCGTACGATAACATTCCGAGTATAGTAACAGGTTCGTCCGAGGTTGCTCGCGTCGGTGGTAGCCAGCCACCTATCCTAGAAGTAATCGCCAGATTTCGCGTTATACACCGTTGCGTTTGCAAAGCGTGATGTCTAAAATGAAAATCGATAAATCATGTCGATTGCTTGTTTTTACGCAGAGCTTTCGTTTACCGGCGTTCCTCTGCAACGTAATTGGAACGCGAGTGTACTTTTCACGGAACGAGAATGATTGTAAAACAAACGGGTTCCAGATTTTTACATCCCGACATATTATTCGGGATATTACCGAAACGAGCGAGAAAGGAACTTTCCGACGAATTTAGCCTCATGACTTTTATCCAGCTAACAGTCTAACTGTGATAAAATTATAATCGGTCATATAGATCGTGTTTAGGGACGTAACAAAGGCCGGTGGCTTTGCCGTTAAAATATGCGCGAAGGGAATAAAAAATCTAGCCGCGGTAACGATCGAGGTTAAAATTACGCTAATCCAAAAACGTGTTTGAGTCGCAAAGAGGAGAATAGCATAGAAGGATTAAAAGCGAACGATGCGATTTCGAGGGCGGCTTAATGGGAGAATCAAAAGGATCGGGAGACGCGAAATTTCGAGAGAAATTGGATCGAGTTTCATAAAGGTAGTCGCAAAAATATTTCATTGGCGTGTAACCTCTTTCGCTCTTCGATCCTCTGCTCTCCGATTACCGATTCTTACGTTATCGGCGTTATTCCGAGCGTTATAACGTTAATACTATGTTTACGGACGTTTTTAAATACCTATCTTTATGGAGACCCGTCAAATTTACGGGTAAAGAGAACTACGTATTTCCTTAAAAAATAACACCATGAGTTTAATTTAAAAACAATTACGATATTCACAAATTAATTACAAGTTGATTAAATCTATCAATATTGTATAATTGGAGCAACTCACCCGTCCAATTGACTGGTTCCGTAAATCTAGTGTTAAAGACCGTGCGAACGTTTGAAAATTCACACCGGTAGAACGACGTAATATCGTGGCGTGTAATAATTACGAATAATGGTAGTCGACTTACGGGTAAACGGCTGGTTACGTCACGTGGTACACTGCGATGGCGCGCGGCGGCGATGACAGCGACAACAGCGAAGACGACAATTTAAAATTCGCCTTCCCCACTCGAACGGAAGGGTAAAATAGGAAAGGGAAACGGGCCGAAAGGACGACGTAACGCGTGTGCGCGCGAGTGTGGCGCGCGCGGAAGGACGGTCGGCCGCGAGGAAAAGAGGGTGAGCACCACAGGTGGTGGGCGTCCCGACGTCGTGAGCGCCGCTGCACAACGCGACAAACAACTAAAACGCGGCGGTCGAGGAAAATTCGTCCCACCGTGTGTCCATCCATCCATCCGTCGGTGGTGCGACGCGTTTGTCACGACGAGCCGAAGGCAGCGAACGACCGTTAGTTTCGGCCACGTCTTCGTCGTACGCGTTCGCGCTCTGTCGGTCGAATCTAACCTTTTCTCTCTCTGGCTTTCGAGCGTACGCGCACCGAACTATATATACAGATATACACGGTCTATATATCTCTCTTTCTATACGTAGCCTACTATTACTACGTGCACGCGCACCGATCTACCTGTCTCCTTCCCTTTCCGGCATCCCCCTTCTTCTCTCTTTCTCCGACCTTCCGTCCTTACCCCTCTCGCATGCCCGTCGGATCGTTTCGACGAGATACCGCGCAGTGGCGCAGTCGTCGCCACGAGAGCGACGTGCTCTCCGTCGGTGGTCATGAATCGTGCGGCGGAAGAGGTCCTCGCGAGCCGGCCGCCGCCGTCGTCGTCGTAGTCGCGTCGTCCTAGTCATCGTCGCCGCGCCGTTCTGCTAGTCCTCGTCGTCGCGCGGTCCTCGCGCTTGTGGTTCCTCGTAGTCGTGTCGTTACGTGTCCGGTGGTCGTCGTGCTCGTGGTGGTTGGTGGTCGTGTGATACACGGGATCCCTTCGAGTGACGATCGCCTCGCGTGTGCTCGATTCCAGGCGCCACTCTACCGATACAACTTCCACGGTGCCGTTCCGTTTACCGTCTGACGATCGACGGAAGAGTGGTTGTTCGCGAGGAAGAAATGGGCATTGGTAGGCGCGTGCCGCGTCGCGGTGAACGTTGCGTCGCTGATCGCCGACAGCGGCGCCATAACGGGGCGCGTTCGCACGCGATCACAGTGTGAGACGAGAAAGAAGAAAAGGAGGAAGACGAGCGGAAGCCGGTTGCACGCCGTCGAAGCGAAGCGGGAGGGGGAGAGAAAGAGAGAGAGAGATAGGTCCAGCTTCCGCTTGTATTGGTTTTTTTTAGTCAGTGCCGTGATCGTCGCCGCGTGCAAGCACGCTCGTGCGGAGATTGTGTTGTACCCCAGCGAGAGAACGAGAGCACGCCGAGGGCTGAAAATGTGAGAAACTTGTTGTTCCGGCTGGTTGGCGGGACACCGGACGATTTCGTTGACAAGGTAATGCGATATGGCCGACCGAGCGTTTTTACGCGCCAAATGAACGTGGCACGGCTCGTGTCCGCGTGATTTACGCGTTGTACACGCGCAAACGCGGCTCGTCGCGGATTTCAGTGGAACGTGTGCACGTTAATTACGCGATTCGCCAACTCTATACCTCTTCTGCTGCGAGCTGCCTTTTTTTTCCCCTCCGACTCGTGTTTAGCATCGATGCGCCATAACGTTCGCGTGTGTGCCAGCTACTCTCTCTCTACATCGCGATTTCGCGTGGCAACGTCGCCGGGATTCGTCGAAACGGCTAACCTATCGTCGACATCGATTAACGTAATGGTCGATCGCGTGTTGGACAGTGATCGATTGTAATATCGTTTGACACGGTTACGCCTGGAAAGTAAGGACCGCGTAATACGTTACGGGATGACAGATGTAGGCTAGACCGTGTGATCTTGGTAAGTCGGCTCGTGTCTTTACAGCGCCATTTGTCCGAGCGATTACAAACGTCGCGTTACTTTCGTGCGTTACAAAGATGGCCGCCGTAAACTATCAACGGTCCTTCTCGATACATCGATCGACCGTGCCGGATATCGAATATCGCGTTTCACGATCGACCTCGCGAATGTGATTAACGGCCGACCGATTATTTCGTGCCTGGTGCGTTAATTCGATGATAATTCGAGGAAATTCGAACGAACAGTCTTCGCTTTGCCGGCCGAAATGGGAATATCGAGTCGCTTTTCCTTTCTGGAAAGTCGATATCACGCCGGGCGCATTGGAATAAGCGGGAAGTGATTAATCGAACGGTCGTTCCGCGGTTCGACGGCGCGTAACAACGAAACTCGCTTTCCGCCAGTCTCTCTCTCGAAGCTGCTTCGTGAAAGCGCGAAAGCACGGACGAATAAAGAGACTTGTGCGAGAGCGGTGGCGGCTGTTGGTCTCCGGCGTCCTCCGGATTTACCGTTTACGCTGTTTCCGTTCGCGCAAACGGCTGGGATAAAATTTCGTAGTTCCGCGAAGCGTTCGGTGACTCGTGTCTTTTTCAGATCGATACGGAGTCAAGGTTGCCGGTAGAGCGGCACGTAAAAATAATAACGCGCCTCGGCCGAGCGAGAAAGAGGCCCGGAGAGGGAGGGAAGGTGGAAACAAAGAGGGAACGTGGCGGAGCGTTTTACGCTCCCTGTTGCTCCGTACATTGTTCCATATTTGTCCGGCTTCGGTGACCCTATCGGAAAAGCGCTATAAATAGAGAACGATTTCCAATTTTACACAGAAAGGCAGGCAACGCACCAACTGCAGACGAGATGCGACTACTCGAGTGCGCCAGACGTTTCCTTTCGTAATTAGGTCAATCTGTACCTAATGAGACGTTACTCGCGCGTACCTCTACAGCCATTCGCGTCGTTTCGCCTCATTTCAGACGCCGCGATTTCTCCCCCCGGATCGAAAGATTTTAATTAACGGTCCTCGCCCGAGATTCGCCCCGACGACTATCGCGCGTCGCGACGCCTCGCCGGCTTTCGTCCTCTTCGCGCTCTCGTTTTCGAGAACTCGCCAGTCGTCGCGGTCACCACTCCGCTCCACCAGCGTACTAACCACCGCAACGAGGTCGATTCCACGCGATACCCTACCGTTTCATGAATATGGCAACGGATCTTCGTTCACCCGCCAATACTACCGTTCCTCCGCGCTCATTGATAAATGCCGATGAATATCGATGCGTGGATGCTACCCGACAGTCAGAGGAGTAGGGAGACCAACGTTTATAAATAGTTGTTCAGGAATTAGGGTAGAGAAGAGTGGCGGGTGATTAACGGTCGGCAGTATTGTTCGCGGGAGAAACAAACGCTCATGCGGGATCATTCGTTTCGTGAAATTTATATATCGCGTGCAGATCGTTTTAGAATGATAATAAAATCCGTTCTAATTCTGACGGCTACCGTATAGAAATGGGACAAGATTCAAGGTTTTTTGGTAAAGGTGAAGAGAATCGGGAGACCCGGGATGCGAGCTTTCTTGTCTTTCCTCTCGCGTTATATAATTCGGGGAACAAAGGCTGTCCACTCTCGAGGCAGACAATCCTCGTGTGTACATTCGAAACCTCGCGGTTAAAAAGAGGACATTCGTTTGTACGAATGCGTTTTTGCAACCACGAAGAGGTATATCGACGGAAGCCGTCCTTCGTTACCGATATTCCGAAGCTACTTCTCGAAACTGCGGGATCATTCGCGTATCTTTCATCTAATAATCATTCGCGATCGTTAGCGTGGCCATTTTGCCGATCGTAAAACCGCGCGAGGCTGACCGTTTACTTCGGAATCGCGGCGATGTAACGTTATCGCTTCTAAACACACGATGCTGCCTCTGTTCGCGATCCGAATGGCCAGAGATCACCGACCAGTGAATTATTACGGAATATCACTGGCCCGTGTCGCAATCATGGCCCCGGTATTAGTTGCATTCTTCATTCAGCGAGTGCATCAGCGACTTCCTCGTCGGCGGCGCGTATTTGCGCGCGTGGCGCTTTAAAATAGTCACCGGTAAATATACACACCAGCGGGGGAACACTTTTATTTATCGCGGCTACTACGTGCCGTTTCTGATTGACGGGCATTAGCTGCGGCCACTCGAACGCTCGTGCGCGGCCACCGTGTCGAAACGAATCGAAACGTCGCCGAATATTTACGGGGAATTTCCGCTACCGCGAGAAGGGCCGCGAGACTTCATCTCTGCCTCCTCGATCGAGAAAACCCGGTTCGATTAGCGTTTCTCGTTCGCGATCGCGAATTGTACTCGTGCTGCCATTTTTCCGCGATTCATCATCACCGATCGATGAAAGGAAGACGAAGGATTCGCGTCTTTGATCGCCAGGAAATTGAAACACGTGTTGGAAAGCAAAAGTATTCTTGCAACGTGGAAAATTTCCCGCGAAAATCGCGATAGCGTTCGAATTATCCCGATATTCCTGTAACACGGAGTGTAATAATTCGCGTGTGTTTCCGTTGCGTCGATTTGCGTCAACTTCAGAATTTCGTTTAACGTTAGAATCACCAAATGGATCGGAACGACTCGTTTAGGATATTTTACTTCCGCTGTTTCCAGGAACACGTGGTTATTTCCGACAAAGTTCGCGCCGACTGTTAATTTTCCGTAGGAAAGTGTTTTCCGGGGCAGTTATCGTAACGTATGTAGCAGGAATATTTTCTTTCGATCAACGAGGCTGCGAGTTTCTAGCGGAACGCCATTTAAAAATAGATTTTCATTGAAACAATAACTTTTATGATTTATTACTTGCAGCTTGAATTCGTTGATCGTGAATCGAACCACTTGAAATAGCATGCATGATATACGTGTTTCGTTTATTTTTGCCCACTGGCAACAATGTTGCTTGTAAATATATCAAGGATTAACGCAACGCGAGCGACATTATCGATATTTTCTGCCTCGAGTTCGTGTCTGTCACTGCTCCCGTGACAGTGACTTCGGACTGCTAGCTTGTCAGTGTTTATTCCTTATATAATTGAAAAAGTTGAGATTAGAGTCATTGTTTATCGAGTGCATAGGATTATTCGTAGGAAATTAGGTAATATCCGTAGATAAAATGCGATTTAACGTATTTGACAAAATACTAAGCTCGATTTTCTATATCAGCCGTAATATTTTCCGCAGTTCTCAATCTTTTTTTTTTTTTTTTTTACTCGCAGCTCTCGATCACCTTTTCGTTTGAAGATATCACGTCGGGCGTAGGTATTTATTTTCGTTCCACAACGAGGTATCTTTCCCTCCATTCTTCTCCAATAAATCGTGCAATTATTTGCCTTGTGACTCTCTCTTCGCGGAATGGATCAACGTCTCTTCGTTAAAGCTGGTCGTTTTCTATTCATGAGATACAGTTTATAACTCATTCTATTTACTTATCCCGATATACGCGTCTGAATACGTTATACGCGATGCATTTCAGGAATTGGTAGCATATATGTTTCAAAGTAACGAAGCATCAGACGTGGAAACGTATGTATCGTGCTTTCCGTTATACCTTTCTGTCTTTTAAAGTATGGTACCTCTAAAACTGAGATTATTATTAAATTATTAATTAGCAGCAAATATAAACTCGTATTCGAGGTACTGTTTAAAAGGAGTGAAATAATTACGCGATATCGACTGTTCGACATGTTTATCCATTATTAATCTTCCTATTTACACGAATTCTAAACACAGAATATCGCGTAACAACACAGCGAGGAAAGAGAGGAAAAGAAACAAGTCGACGTATACACCAGAGTCAAAGTTATTCTCGTATCAATTATCGTTTTCTTCTACTACTCTGTCCATCACCGTCCCGATCTACTAATTACGGTCTTACACAGAAACACTTTCACCCGTGAAGACCCGATATAAAAATAAACGAAACTCGATGAAACAAACAACCTTCCGTTTCACCTTTCGTATATATACATGCCCCGGCTAGCGAACATTTAATTTCCCGCGCGATTTAAGGTTACTCGTTCATAAATTTTCTGGCCGCACGATAGCCGCGATCAACCCTGGTATCAGTGGACGATCGAGAATCCGTTGCTTTTCTTCTCTATCCATGATCGCGGGCCTCGGAAGAAAATGGAACGAGCGGAAACAATTTCAAAGCCGGACGCATTCGCCGATACAAAAATATAGGACGATGCAAAGGGATGCAAACGAACGGATACAGCTTATCCCGGCGTTATTTTTCCTTCCATTATATCGGGAATCTTACTCGCGATTCATTTCCGACTGCGCGGGTTAGAGCTTTAGATTAGCGAGGCTTTTCCGTTCGCTTGCTTCCTTCCTGCTTTTTTCTACCCCTCTCGCCCTCCTCCGCCAGCGATAAACATTTCCGCGTCGCTTTGACTCATTTCAATATTCAGCCACCGGTGGAAATTGACAGAACCTGTTACGACCTCGCCACAGGCGAGAAATCCAACGTTACTGGAACAAAAAAAGCGGAAAAAGAGGGGAAAATGGAGAAAACGGGATAAAAGAGCCGTACGAGGTGATTCTCCAGCGTGTTCTCTTTCGCCCGCCGCGTCCAGCTATTCCGCGATCGTTCCGGATCAGTCCGCGAATTAGCCCCCAGGTTCGACCAGCAGAACCACCACCCCCCTCGCGAACCTCTTCCGGGATTCTAAAAAATAATTCTCGCGCCCCGAGCGGTTATCCCGTGCACCTGAAGCTGAAATAAGAGAGCCGTTCCACGGGCTTTTTATCGAAAATTGCCTCACTTATTAAACCGTTTAATATCGGATTTAAAAACGCCGCGGTGCTAGCGTACGATTCCTTTGAAGTCAACCTCAGACACGTAGAACCGCCGAGTATCGTCCTGTTCGTACGGTTGTTCCGATGCAAACCGAGGAAAGGTGGAATGGAAATTAAAAAGTTTCCGGCCAGCCACGCCGAGCACTCCTCGTTCACCGATTTCTCGCTGTTGCGTTTTTTCGCGTAAACAGGTATAATTGCCGCTTTGCCCTCGGCGGAGATGAAAGATCCGCTGTACGACCTTGGTCTTTGTCGGGGCCGGGAATAATTTTGCGTGTGAAATGATTACGAAGAAGGGAAGGAATCATCGAAAGATTGAAAAAATCATTCGAGTAATAAATATGCAATTAATTGGAGTTTAACGAATATTGGATCTACTTGTCGCAATTATGTTTGTTATCAGTGATTATACGCGAAGTTTGCACGAATTTCAATGTTTTCTACAAAGTATAACATTATTACGAAAGGAGAAGACATATAACGGTGAATAAAAATTAAATGCAACGATTTCTCGCGATTGAATCTCGATCAAGTGGTCGAGGCTCAATTTTGATTCTGTAATCGTATGGATACGCATTCCTAATCACATTCGTATGGAAATCAGACTCGTTTATTCGTTATCGAAGAGAGTATCGTGGAAAAAGAGCCCTCGTGTATGGCTTCGGTATCGTCCACGAGATTTTCGAGTACCGGCTTCAATTTCATCGTACCTCTGTTGTCGTATCTCGGTATTCGTTCCTTTGGCCGCGATCCAATAGATTTGGATGCGCACCATTTCATTATTTTTTTGACTCGAGGCGTACGGAATCGCTGGTTCCAGTTGCATGTGTGCGGATTTGAAATCGAAAAAGAACACGGCTATGTGCGTGACATACGGCTGTCACGTGCGTTCAACGTCATAGCGAACGCATCGGGGCCAAGCATCGACAGCTGTTCTCATTTCTCGTCTTCTGGATGGATATTTCTGTACCATTTGATGCATACGCGATAATCAGGCTGATTGATATCGGTATTGCTCCGGGAATCTCAGGTTCTTTAATTAACGCGTCTAAATGGTCGCCCTAGTTTCCGATACTATCAACCTCGCATCCTAATCCTCTTAACTTCGCGTACCAAACACGACCTCCGCGTAAAAGGAATTTTTCCTCGAAATTCGCGAATGCCCTTTTACAACTCTGTTTAAGAGATTCGCGGAGCGTGCGATTCAAAATTTATCGGCTTCAAACGCTCCTCGTAAAGTGGAATTAACTACGGCAAATACAGGATGGGGTCGAACGTATTTGCGTTTGTTATATTGATTTTTATTTACCCAGGATCCTAATTACGTGCGTCTATTTTATCCTCGATTTTCCAGTTTAATCAGCATCAATCGCGCGCGTTATATTTAGATATAACGGAGCGCATCGGCGATTAATTTCGCCATTTTTGTGATTATACAAATTTCTCCCTTTTTTTTTTCTCCTTTTCATTTCGCCCGGCGGATTCGCGAAGCGAGCAGCTCGAGTATTAATTACCGGCTCTAATCGCGCTCGCTGCTTATGAATATAAATACCACGCTCGGGTATATATCAGCGGCTATTTTTCCAACGTTTTCTTCCTTTTCCCATACTCCTATTTCCGTAGCTAAGTGAAACTGGAGCGAGGTGGTCGCGTATCGTTCGATTTTTTTGGAATTTCGGCCGGCCACGGTGCCGGTGTCTCTATCGTAAATCATTCGTGGAAACGTGGCGTGTCAGCGGGAACACGAAACGGAGCGTTCTCGGGGCCCGGGTACGTGCAAAACGTAAAATCGCGCAAAGCGCCAGCTTGCTAGCCTAATCAACTTAGCGTGCGCTACCACTAACACCGTCTCGAGGTCTTCGTGGTCTGCCAACGAATGTCCCCTGTCACGAAATCGCAGATGCGAAACAATGCGTAACGGCCAGTGCGCGCGACATTAGACAACTGCATTGCAAATTACCGCAGGATATGTCACCGAGCAGAGGCTAATTCTGGTGCGTTCGTCACGGTACCCCATTTTTTTCCTCTCCCAGTTATCGTTCTGCCTAACGATCGGAGGGGACCAGTTAGCGAGTGAAACGGATTACTCCTTTCGCGCGATTTCGCTCCCCGTTTCCAACCGTTCACGCGATTCTTCTCGCGCTCGTAATCTTCGAGCAAGTTCCAACCCCGACGTCCCGACGCTCAACAACCCCGGAGACCGTCTTTATGAATCTTTTAATCGTGTCTTCTACTACAACGCCGTTACACCTCTCGGCTGTGCACCGCGTCTTAAAACTTTCCGAGCATCGAGCACTGACACCGGGTTTCATTGCTTATTCCTCTCCGTTAATACGCCGTCGAGAAATGTAATAGTGTCGTAAAACAATTATTGAACCATTAGCTCGCGTGCAGCAAATGGGAGAGACGCGTACGGATAGACGTGGGGGCCGGACGATAATTACACCGGTTCGCTGTCTTCGAAACTATAACGCGTACGCTAGGCCTGCGCGGATAGCGGTCCCGATAACTCCGGCGCGGATGATGCGAGAGAAAGAGAGGAGAAGAAAGGAAGATCCCTGGATATTATGCGCGGCGGAAAGGATCGAACGCGGGCCGTTTAGCCGCGGAATCGCGCAAGAAACCGAGCGTGTTCGTCGACCGGGTAATAATTTCACGCGGAAATAGAGGCATACGAGCGAAACGAGCAGGTCGTTGGAGAGTTCGCGTCCACGCGAGCAATAATGACGGCCGATTCTCCTCTTTCGCCTTCTCTTCGCTTTCCTCGCGATCTAGCCGCTGCTCGATCGTGCGTGCAAAATGACGAGCTTTCTTCTCCCTAATGCCCTCACTCGTATTCTTTTACGGTTATCACATCGCCGGTTGACGATCGTTTTAAAGCTCGCGCGATATCTTCGCTTTAACGATCCCCTTAATTGCTCGACGCATCGCCGACCAGTTTGCAACTCTCTTCGCGACGCGACGCGACGCCTTAGCTCTGAATTCGCGTCCCATCGCGTTTTCCTTTCGAGATCGAGATTACGATATCGTAGAAATTCGTCGTGACGGTGAAAAATCCTCGTCACGCCGCGAATGTAAAGAACAAGAGAGAGAGAGAGTTGTCGGATCGGTGTTTTCTCCCCGTGGAAAGTTTGCAACTTATTCGCGCGAATAAAGGGGGTCAGGTAATCGTGACATTGTTCGTTGCCGTTCGCGTTTTTTAACCTCTTCTTGTTACTCTGCCACGAGAATCATTATTGTTTCGGCGTTGTCCGAGCTCCAGTTTCAGGCACTTTAATTTAATTTAATTATGCAACGGAGGAACAAAGCAACCATGTTAGCTTTCACGGCGGGCTTCGAGTTCCGTATTATTTTGTTTCCAACGCTTCCCGAGCTCGAACGCGCGTTTATACGCGTTAAAAATGAATTTCAGTTTGACGAATTTCCTCGAAGGTGCCATATCGAAGCGTTTCGCGAATTTCGTTTTTTATCCAAGAGTCAAAGGTAAAGATATTCATAGTCGTTCGTGGTTTCTCATTAAATAACCAAAGATCGTTCGCTCTGATGAACGAGCGGATCCTCCAAGAGCGTCGACGGAATGGAATATAATTAACGGTTAAACGGTGAAAAGAATCGGTCGACTCAGGCCGAAATGGCGCGCGCTGGTCCGCGCGAATTATTCGCCGCGGGCGCGGTCGAATTTTTAATCGAACTCGAAACTACTCTCCGTATTCACGGTGCGGCCCGGGTGGTGTTCGCCAACATTTGCAAACACTTAAAGCGGCGAAGACGTTTCGTCGCGCAGAAGCACGCACGAACGAACATTTCGCGAGTTCAGACGGCGTATCAAAAGCCATTCGTGCTTCTTCGTGCGCGTTTAGCACCGCATCGGAGACGGGCACGGTGAAAATTTTGCGCGAATGTTTCCGAATATGAGCCCCGGGGCCGCGAGCAGCGTACGAAATTAACTGAACTTCGCGGAGCGGAACTGGCGCGATGGAAATTTCTAAAAAGAGCCCCATTGTCGCGTACTCCCGGAGTCGTGCTGCAACTTCGCGCCGTTCCTCTTCGCGAAAAGGGAAAGAAGCCCCGGGAACAGGGTTCCTGTCCCAGTTTCGCCCCTTGTAATATCACCGCCGTTTTTTTTTTTTTTTTTTTTTTTTTTTTTNTTTTTTTTTTTTTTTTGTTTTTCGCCTGTATCTTTATTTTCATGGCACGGCGAAACTTTTATCGCCGTTCTACGACTTTCGTTGCGATAATTATGTCGTGAAACGGTTTCACCGTGCTAGAGGGGTGGCTCGTCTCGATTCCGTGGTAATAGATGAAAGCGGAGGACGATGGACCCGATCCGTGTTTATGATTCCGGTAGAAATCCGAGCGGAATGAGAAGAGGATCGATCGGGAAGAATTAACTTTTTGCCGCTGTTTAATATCGTCCGGTATTTAAATCGAGTACGGATTAAATGGCCGTCTTTTAATTTTTAATCAACAATCCTCCGCTTCGTTTTACATGCGTCCTTTCGTCTGACTTTTCTCCTAACTCGTATGTCTGATCAGTTTTCCCGGGATCCGTTTCTACTTCTCTTTTCTTCTCGCTTTCTTCTACTTCGGTTCATCATTCGAGTTCGGGTACCTGAAAAAGGAAAAAATAATCCGGTTAGATGCAAATTAACACGCGAGTTAATTAATAAGTTTGTCAGTAAAACTACGTGCACGCATTAATTTTGAAATTGCCATTATTCGATGGAAAAATGTCATCAGGGGATCGTATTATTCATCGATCAGCCACGTAAATTAAATTCGTAAAATTCAAAGCAACAGCTTGCATAAAGATTGCAGCAGAATTAATAATTAACGAGGAAATCGAAAAAATTGCTCGCCAACCGCGTTTTACGAATCAGCATACTCTGAAGCAACCTTTAAATACGATACCCGTAAAATTTCCATATAAAACGTACGGCAGAACATCACCGAACTCGAAGCTAGTGTAACCGAGAACAAAACGAGAACGAGCGTTGCTCCAAACTTTCTCTTTTACCGAAAAACAGAGAAAAAAGTCAAATTCAACCGAACGTGTATCGAGCAGTTTTGTTATCCTTGCGCTAGAGTTCAGGAGAATCTATCTCTTCTCGATCGATTCCATGGATCACCTGTATTTTCGCGAGATAGCCACGAATCGATTTCGAAGATTCAAAGAAAATTCGTGGAAAATCCATCTACACCTGTGCGAACCACGCGGGTTATCAGGGAAACGCTAGAGGATTTATAAAATCGTCGGACGTTGACTACGTGGATTTTTGAAAAAAAAATCATCATCACCGTGAGATTTTCGCGGTGTACATCCTCGTGTATCCGATGGATCCTTGCGGCTGGTATACTGAAATGGATTCGCCGATATTCTTCCCTCTGAAAATAACCCTCTAAGGATTTTTCTTCGAACCACTTCGCTCCCTCTCGCTCGATACGCGCCGCGGATTTACCGACTGCGCCATTGCGATTGGAAACGTTGTTGCGTTTGATTACTTAATGCCTCTGTGTGTCACGGAACTTGCACCGTTTCTGCTTGTTCGCTCCCATTTCGAGAGATAGCTGTAGCGACGCGATGGGAACCGGTATATGTCGAATGGATAGATATAGGAGTGCAGTTAAGTCAGAGAATCGTAATCTTTGAACCGTCGTGTTCGTGGTTTGGACTTGATCTTTTTAAAATTTTGACGCTTTGCTCGAATGGTCTATAGAATTCAGGATATTTTCAAAGTATCGGAGATTTGTGGTAGATGATCGGTAGAGAGAATAATACAAACAGTTGCAGTTAAGTCAGAGAATCGCAATCTTTGAACCGTCGTGTTCGCGGTTTGGACTTGATCTCTTCGAAAATTTGACGCTTTGCTCGAATGGTCTATGGAATTCAGGATATTTTCAAAGTATCGGAGATTTGTCGTAGATGATCGGTAAAGAGAATAATACAAACGTATTTGTCGCGTCGGGTTTTCATTATCGAGATGTTTGCTCCGTTCTTCGACGATTATTAACGGCGTGCAATGCAATGAAAATACGCGTTATTCGTTAAAATTGAAAACACTTCGCGACGTTTGCGCTTATTTACGCGAGTCAAGTTTATTCGCGTAATCGCGGCACCTGTCTGGGTCCGATTTCAGCGACGTTTGTCCATCCATCATGTACCGTTATTTATCGACTCGATAGCCAAGCGGACATCACTTTCGCTCGATCCCGCGAGGAACGCGTCGTCTATGAGGAGCTCTCGAAGAAACCGGTGCAGCGAACCACCTCGAAGGACACCCGATGAATTATTCTTGGATGGGACCGATCGCTATGTGCGTCAAGTCGAGCATGTCACCTGCTCATTAGCTAAATATAAGTTCAATACGCTCGTATTTTCTAGTTCCTAATAAAACCGCGGCTGTTGTTTGCGCGCCGACGCATTCATAAATCTTCTTTTACGGCTCCGCGCGTTTTCTCGATTAGCCAGGCCGGCGGACTTACCCGCTCGGACTTTTTCCCGAGCTGACAACTTTTTGGCCCCCGTGTGGCGGACCAGTTGGCTTAAACGAACAATTGCGTGCTTCCCGGGAAATCTTGTCGTGCCGAACAATCGCCTCGTTGTTCGAGGATTCGAAAATTAATTAGGTGCGAGGGATATAATACGTTACGAACGGCCAGAGTTTAAAAGCGTCTATCGTTCGAGTAAAAACGCAACAGGATCCCAAAGATTCCGATTACCGGTATTCCGCAGCTCCCAATTACTCGCTCATCTCGCATTTTACATTCGTTCGACTTGTCGAAACGCGCAAAAAATTTGAGAAACGCGCGTAGTTCGTATGAAGAATCGTCGAACGGATTGGCGGGAACCGGTAAATCGTGGGTTCGCCGTCATGGTCGGAAGCTGGGACAGTGTATCACAGGAGAGGGACGACGTTCGCGGCGGATGTCAGCAACGATATTAAGCGACGAATATTACGATGCATGGCGACCTTCGTGATCGGCGAGGCGCGGGGCCTTTAATTTCACTCGGCGGACGGTACTCTGGCCGCTGCCACAAAGTGGTTGACAAATAAAGCTGCTGGAGTGGTTCGAACGAGGATCCCGCGAAAACTGCCGTCTAGATAGATCCCCTCTGGCTATCGCACGGGTGCGCGGATGGCGTGGAGCTCTCTTGGCTGTCGCCTCCTCGGCCAAGAAACCGAGAAGGCAGAGAGAGAAAGAGAGCGAGGGGACGGGAGATAAGAGACGCGAGAACGAGGAAGGGAGGAAGAGAGACGGCGGAGCAAGTGGAAGAAGAGAGGTGTGCCGTGTTTTTGACGATAGATAGGGTCGGTTCTAGCATTTTGGCGACACTCCAGCCTCTATATAAATACCACCGGGAGTCACCACTCGTCCCTGTGGCGCTGGTGCTCGCGCGCGTTTATGCGCCAAGCTTCTCTTCTTCGCTTCCCGCTCGTACTCGACACGCTTCGTTATTTTTCCCCTTCTTGTTGCTCCCATTCGCGCGTACGTTCGGCTCGTTCCCTCCTCTTTTTCCTTTTCTTTCCAGTGTCAGCTCGCGCTTTTTGCCGCCGTTAACCGGCCGCGAACTGCGATCCGCCACATCTCTGGACACCGGAGTCAAAACTAATAACGAGCTGTGCCGAGAACGACAAATGACACGCGGTTCCCTCTGAATCCCGTAATTCGCGTCACGCCTTTCGCGGCTTCCCTGTCTCCTCTCGCTCTTCCAGGGATTCGTCGCTGGACTTGCTCACGAATCTATCGACGGATCGTATTTTCTCGCCGTAGCTTTTAATCGTTGCCGAAAAGCACCGATAACGACACCCTCGCGCGAACGGAGACGTATTTGCCGGAAAAAGTATACCGATTTTTTCCCCCCTTTTTTCCTCTCCATTGGCCGTTTAAAGTTTCGTTCTCGCTGAGGGAATCGAGTTTGAAAATGGACGACCCGCGTCGCGCTTTGCTAAAATTCGGTCTAATGGACATCGCTATAAATACGCGAAATTGGTGCACGATTTATAGCAGCAATAACTCGTAATAAAAAATGCTCTATTCCAGCGGCAATTCTCGCGACCACTTATAGACGGGGGAAGAGAAAAGCAAGCGGGAGGGGGTAAAAAAAAAAAATCGCGGGAAAAATACGGGGGAGAAAAAAAGAGGGAATAAATTTTCGAACATATTTGAAGAGCTCGAAGAGCTACTCAAATATAAACACGAGGAAAGTGGTATCCCCGGTTCCGGGCGGTGCGCGTATTTTCATACGCGATATTCAGGAAAACGAAGGATCCTGCGAACAAATATCGCTTCTCGTTTTCCATTTGCTCTGTCGCGAAAAAATCCTCCCGCGCGCCGTATCTCCGGATACCTTAATTCCAAACAATTTTCACTGCCGCGCCGGCTTATCGCTCTCCCCTTGCCAGGCAAAATTAAACGTCAGAGCGATCACGCGAGGACGCGGAACGCAAAGGAAAGATGTCCGCAATTCCATTGCGACGCCAGTTTCACCTGGGATCGCGAATTCCGTCGCGTCTGTTGCTTCCACGCTCACCGGCAGCCGGGGACGAGTTATACACGTGAAAAATGACAGCCCTGCCCGTGGATGCAGCCACTTTCCCGCGACATCCTCGATATTCGCTTATTCTCGAAGGACGTGGCTTCTTCTCGCGAATGGTTGAATGGGCCGGCACAAGACGCATAGGTATTCGTCGGAAAACCGTATAAAGACGTCGCGAAAGCAAGTACGCCCCGGATCCACCTGGGAAATTTAAGAGAACATTCTATCGCGCAGTTATCACGAGGATACGTGGCGGGAACCGACAACGTTACTACTTCTTCTTGACCTCGTTCAAGTTTCGCGAGCTCCTCGAGCAAACCCGACCGCTTCGTTTCCACAATTTATGCGTCCACGTTCAGCCACTCTCTCGCGATCGATACCACCCCGATCTCTGATTTCGTCTCCCCTCTTTTACCCCGTTTTCCACCGATTTCCTTCTAACGACCGCTTTCGCGATCGCCTCTGTATCACGCTAGCCACCGTTTCCCGTTCTCCGATATTTAAGCTTTCGTCGCGGTGAGAAGTTACGAAGCGAAAAGAATAGATTGGTCGATTGATCGTAGAGGAAATAACGTCGTTTTAAATAGTTTTGACGAAACGTTGGATCAGAGCACTCTGTCGTCGGTGGTCGAGGATCGAAATGCAGAATCATAGGAACGAGAGGAAATGGCAGGTACATGTCAGGTTGCAACGTTTGGTTAAAGCGGTTGCGGTATTACCCGACGCGTTATTTCTATATTTCACGCCTAATGGACGCGTCGTTCGAGACAAAGTTACCGCGTCCTTCTTCTCGTTCAATTAACGAAAGTCTCGTCGTTTTATTATTAGCTTTATAGACACGCGAGGCTCGTTACATGCCAGCCGGGTCCTACTAGGCGCATGTTCTAGACCCTGTAAAAATATTGCTCTCGTAGAGTCGTTGGAATGTAAACGAACGTCTTGGAATTATAGTCCGAGCAGGTGTAGAACCGTTTCGTCGTTTCGACGAATGACGCGCGCGCGAACCAGCGTCATGGTAGCCTCCGGAACCTCGTTCCTCCTCTGGCAATAGACGTTTACGATCGTCGGTCAGACGTATTTTCCATGAGGCCACGCTCGATGCGCGGCCCGACCATATTTTCCACGGAATTTCGAAGAGCGATCGACGTCGTCGTGTAACGTATCGCTCTCGTTTTTTTCTATTTTTTCTTTCCCTTTTCTTTTTATCCCCTTTTCTCTATACCGAGCCCCTTTCCCCACCCGTTTTGCCTTCTTTATTTTTCTCTCCCACCATTCGCCGACCATTTTCCCATCGCTTCCCTTCTCGTTTTTTTCTCATCCTCGTTTGGTCCATTCATACGGCTTCGATCGAACGCTGTTGATTCCCGGGCTATTTTTAATTCGAGGTTAATAACGTCACGCTGGAGATGCTTAATTTAATTAATCGACCGTATCACCGACGAGCATCCGTTCTCTTGGAAAAATGAATATCGAACGGGGTGCGTTTTAATCGACCGTCTCTTCGCGCGTCCTCGCTTCTTTCTCCTTTTTTTTTTTCCTCCTTTTTCGGCTCTGTCCCCTTTTCGTTTCGTTTGCCGATTATTTCCCCGTTTTTTCGAGTCACTCGGTACGGGGTGAATTAATTCGATCACGGCCAGTATGGCAAAGGAGGCTGGAACGTGGAAGAAGAGAGGTTGTTGATCCGATCAGCGGGTGATTATTGACGGAATTTCGTAATAAAGCTGATGGAACGCGGGAAATTTCGTTATTTAATTACGTCGCTTTATCGTGCGCCCCGGCAAGAATTTAAGGACTTTGTAGAACATTTTCGTCGTCGACGGACAATTAGCGGGAAAAATCCTACGATTTACGTCAGTCTGTCGTCTAATGAAATTTCCGCGCGCCGCGTCACGTTGAACACGCGCGTCCCCGCGCGACAGCGGCAACGGAATTTCGGAAAAAATCCAACCCGGCTTTTAATTGGGGATGCATTATACCGCGCGCCGGCCAAAGCGTACCTCTGTTTATCGTCTCGCGTCTGCTACCCTCCTGGTTCCGCTTCGCGGACCTGCGCGATGCAGTTGCTTCGAGATCGTAAAAATGTCTCTACTCCGCGCTTCCACGCGCTTTTTACCGGCGAAAGCGGCCGCGAATGGTAGATTTAAAGCGTTTTACGCGGCAAACATCCGCGGTGAATTACTCTGAGCTTTCGTTCGGTCACGGTGCGTGGAAAAATTACAAAATATCTCGTCGATACTCCCAGATATTGTTTAAGAACCTTAAAAATACTTAGATCGATTCGTTTCTCGATTAAGTCGGAAATTGTCTCGCATTTTTATCTTCGTGATAACGATCTGGATGTAAAATAGCCATTTCGAGATTCCTCGAGACGAAACTCTCGCGAATATTACAAGGGCGATGTGACAGTCGCGGAGCGAGGTCGAAAGGAGAGAAAAGATTCGCGAATAATACATTTTCATCCCCTAATGGTCGGCGATGGTGGACCGTTGGTCGGGAAAGTGAATGAAAGCGCGGCGCGATGTTTCGCCGCCCGATACGGAAAACACGAGTTTCGAGGACATCGGGAAACATGACGCATGAACTAGACGTGCGGCCGCATAACCGCACAATTTGCCAAGAAGTTGGTGGTGTGTTGAGCGACAAATCAAGGCCGGCGTATTCTCCCCGTGGCAATTTGCGCCCGGCGACGCTCTTGCTCCGCTTAAAGGAATTATAAATCGCGGCTCGTTCGCCGAGCAGTCGTCCGAGCTCGTCGTCTGCGCCTCTGTTTCACTCTGCACGCGCGTGTGTACAAATCTGGCATGCCGCTGTGTATCTTCGCTGTACGCATCAACAAGTTCGTTGTACAATTAGATCTCGACACGGTACCGACGCGATCGTTGTTACGGGTCTACTGCCACTTCCATTAGCTCCTCTCGTCGCCAGTTTTTCTCTTTCCCTCCATTTTCCCTTCATTTTTTTCCCCCTTTTTCTCTTCCCCTTTTCCTTTTCGATTTTGCGGAGAGCTTTTGGCGTGTGGCGGCGGAGTTATTCCCCGCGATGCCGGAGAATCGCAATTAGTATTAGTGCGAGAGAAAATGGAGTTTAGCAGAGGGTCGAGTAATTTCTCCAGTTTTTCTTCTCCGAGTTTTATATTTCTCCCGTTTTATTTTTCTCTCTCTCTTTCTCTCCTTTTTGCTTTCTTCCTTTCTTTTTCAAGGAATCGGTCGAAAAATTCCGTCTGACGTTTGATCGCGTCGCGGTTATATAGTCGTTATGTTGGCGAACGTGTTTATCAGCGGTACCGAGTTACAGGTTGAAGGGAACAAGGCAATTTGTTAGGCGAATGGAGTAGATAATCTACCGTGGCTACGTATCGCGAGTTCTTATTTGTAATTCTTACTTTCAGTTGACAGCTGACATTTTCTCTGCGATCAGCACGTTACGACGTAATCGTTGTTTCCGTGTATTAGCTGGCTGCGGTACAACATCGGCCGGGTATTCCAGGTCTATAGCCCTAACTATGGATATAGGAAAGTCGTTCTCGGCGTAATTTACTTTATCGAGCCTTATAACGCTTTATAATGGTCAGTTACGCGAAACGATTTTTCCTATTTCCAGGCACATTGTGTCTCATAATTTATATCCTACATAATCGCGGCAAGCGTGTAATAAAGTTGTCGTAAAAGTGGATAGCCGCGCGGTTGTACGAACGCGATTACGATCGGTTATGTACGTCTTTGGAGCCGAGTGTGCGTTTCTGCAATAGCATCGCCTTTAGGTTTACCCACTGCACGCGTGTTATTCACCTCTCCGAATCAAAACACCGAACCCTGCTCCCGCTTCCGAGAAACGCTACGTGTCTCTTTGTACAAACGCGCGCGTCTAAATTCATCGTAACCTGAAATTCTTCAAACGTTACAAGTAGCTCTCGTATAACCACTTTTCCGATTTATCATCGGCCCCTGTACCTCGAACTGTAATAATTTCAACGAATGGAAATCTCTCGAATCTTGCAAATGCCTCTTCTTCGACCGCATTCTCTATCCGTCCTCGAGAAATACGTCTCGGAAAATTCGTCTGAACTTTTAAACGTTGCGAACGTTCTCGGGTCTGAATGGACCATCGAGTTTTCGGATATTCGAAGAAATCGCGTCCTCGATTCACTATCCTGAACTACATCTTCGAATATTTAAATAAATACAAATTTTTCGAACACGCTTGGTATTTCTTTTTTTTTCTCGTTCGATCGTATTTCATAATATTCGAAGACATAAAGATTCTCGGAGAATTCGAGGTATCTCTCATTGAACGCTATATTTCACGAAGTTCGGACGAATAAAAATTTTTTAGACGCTACGCGGCTAGCTGCGAGCTCGACCCGCTTGGCCGGTACGCGTGGAAAAAATTCCCGCGAATAATTCTCCGCTTTACAAATATCCTCTTGCAGCCGCTTGTATTCGCCGGTAAAATCTATCCAAACTCCGGTGTAACAGGCGAGCCCGTTCACAAAGCGCAAACACCGTCAGTTCGAAATTGAATCTTCACCTCTAATCTCCCTTCTCTCGCCTTCTTTCCCGTGTTTCGTCCACGAAGAGCTTTCACGAAGCCAGCCACGCGTCCCTGTGAAGCTCGAACGCTGGAAAGGACGTTAGCGGAACGACTGCGTGATTACGCGGTGCTTAAAAGCTGCTCGGCTGTGTGTGCGCGAGCGTGCACGCGCGTATGCGCGGCGTGTGTGTCGGGTTACGTTATTAAGGAAACACCGGCGGCAAAATGCCCGGACAAAGGACCGGGGGAGGAAAATGTTTGAAAGGACGGGCGGGAGGGGGAGGAAAAAACGAGACGGAGGCGTGTCGGGCAAAGCAGCGATGATCGATGACACTGTACGCGCGCTATTAGCATGACAATGCACGCGCGCGGTCCCGTGCTTTCGCGAGTTCGTTCTCGTCTTTCGTCATTCATTGTTCCAACGCCCGCGCGTGCTGCTTCTTGGCCTCGCCTAATGCTCTCTTCGATCGTGAATAGCAAACGCGTATTTCTTTCCCATAAATACCCTCCTCTAACGGGAACACCGAATGCGAATGGCAAATTTCTCGTCTTCAATTCCGATTTTTCCCGTAGAATCGATCCTATCCTCGTTACCGTCCGCGTAACTCCGAAGAAATAAATCTTTTCACGATCGCTTGCGCCGTGGAATTTTTCGGTAATCAAAGGAATCATCGGGTGACACGAGGATGGCGGATTTTCGGCACTCCGGGTTGAAGCGACGATCTTCTCGCTGGAAGGAACGGTTCGGGGAAGTTGTAAATTAGGAGTCACGACACGCACTTCGTGATTGAGAAGATCCTACGAAATGACGAAAGCTTTACGATCCTATGGCTAATGGTGTCAGTTATGGGGTAATAAATTACGGGCTACGCGCGTTTCGCGAATTTCACGAAGCCTTGACATCCTTTGGCGAATTTCTCCATGTTTCGCGACCATTGAAACTCTATATTCCTCGATTCTCCTTTTTCCGCGGATGTCGCGTGTACACGCGTGTTTCGAAAGGCGTATTTTTAGAAATATGTCAACTCACATATGCATCGGTAAAAATAATCGTAAGAGGTTACATAAATCGCGTTTCATCTCGTACGGAGTGGCTGGCGAATTTTCGCGAGTTCTTTTTCGAGAAGGAGACTTCGAATTTAGATGTCAGATAGTTACAGATCGAGAAGCAGGAAATCTATCTATACGCGTGACGCAATTGTACCTCTGGCTGACTAATGCATAACATTTCTACTGTCTGCTTCACGCTCGTCAGTCTTCGCGCGTTACTATATATCCGTGCTTTAGTCGTGTCTTCTACACGGACACCGGGTTACGTTACGTCTCCCTATCGTAGTATGCATCACCGTAGGATCATTGGAATTTGATATAGCGGTGTTTGCAAAGAATCGGCCGGTTAAAAATAAACCAGCGCTATTTAAAAGCGTATCGATGAATCGAAGGAATTCTCGATGTTCTCGACCTCAGATTTTCCAATTTTACTACTACGAAAATAACCAGCCAAGTAAATCGCGTTCGAACGAGCTATTTCATTCGTGGCAGATAAATCTTGGACCGGTTTTACATAGACCTGCATTAAAAAAGAAAAGGAGAAAAAAAATCGACCAGAGACCATCGTTGTCTGTCGCGCTAATATCTCGCCCAGAAGAACTTCTATTTTCGTTTCACCGTTTATCTTGGCACTTGTTTCCCGTAAATAACGAGATTTAATCGTTCTTCCTGGTTATTCGTCGATTAAACATGTATCAATTCGATTTCTACGTTTTATCCTAATCATTTATTCGCGATCGATACGTTGGAAAAAAGAGAAAATCGTTGCTGCAACGATTCGATTAACGAGATTACTTTCCATTCATATTGAGAAACGCGTTATCTCAAGGTGTCTACCGCAACCATGACCTACGCCTACTCGAATCCCTTTAAGGATAACGCGTGATCGATTCGCGAGTCGATCAATCGCTCGTCCAAGTCTCGACTTAATTGGAGAAAGATCAAATTCTCGGATGATCTTAATCGTCTTCTCAATACCCGCTCGTCCCACGTCGCTCTTCTTCTTCCGTCCTCTTTATTCCAACGTTTCGCTCTCGCGTCCGCTGACTCATCCTTCGTGCACAAATATTGAATCGACCGACGAGCAGGTCCGTTTATTATTGCGGATTATTTAACCTATCGATCAAGAAGTTCATATGTGTATCCGGGGGTATATTATCGGTCGATCCTCGCGATCCTCCTCGGTTCTGGAATCAGAGGAGATACAGAAACCTATCTATCACTCGCTGCATTTTTTTGCCGTGGCTCCGAGGACTCGCGAGTTCTTTCACCGATCATCGTGGAATAATTCGCGTTGAAAAAACAAGGTTACATCGACTGTTACGATTTGTCTTTCGAGCTGTGCCTATTTCTCGTGGTATTTCCTCGTTAAAAAGTGCCTCTTCTTTTCTCGCACAGAGAGTAAAGACGCATAATAGACAGAGGCAGGTGGACCAGTGGTCATCGATTAAAAATAGCCACGGTACGCGAAAAAGATACGTTCGCGAAATTGATATCACCGATGCACCGTTATCGTGGTAATCTTTAGAAAATTTCATCCTTGGTAATTCCTTTTTATAATTAACGTAACGATTTGACGAACGGATACCGCTCTAATTAATCGCATGCGGTATTTCAATCGTTTTCAAAGGACATTCCTCGTGTTAAAAATGAAACTACTCAAAGGTCGAGCACAATTCGAAACAGTTCCTAATAGTAACATCGTCGACCGACACTGATTGACGCAGTGACACGCAGTGTCGTGTGCAGCATTCAACGTCTTTCAACATGGACCCGTCTAAAGCTACATACATTTCATGCTGCCGTGAACCCAGGTCTCGTCTCTTATTATATTATTCCAAGCATTTCGTCAATTTGTATACCATTCGAACATACCGCCTACGCTTCGGCCACAAACTCCAATTTTCGTTCTACATCTCTGCCTATTTTTATCCGTTCTATCCTATCTCCACCTATACTCGTTTCTCGCTCTATACTCGCATCTATGTCTACACGTAGACACCGTTACGAAGTCAGGCCATTCCGAGGATTCCATGTTCGACTCACCGACGCGTCTCCTCATCCGCACCTGCGTGAATCATCGGCTTAAATTAAAAGCCGGCGGAGCGGCGCGACGAATGACGCGAGGCTGGTTAATTACGCGGTAAAAATTGCGCGGCAAAAATTACGCGGTCGTGGCAGGACAGAGAGAATAGAACGGTCACAGCTCGGACGAGGAACGGGTACGACGAGGAGGAACGGCGCGGAAACACGAGCAACACGCGTCACTCGGCGAGGACTTTCGTCTCGCTCTCTCGCTGCCTCTTGTTACCCGATGCCGCCGATGTCTGACAACTCCGGGGCCACCTAATCTCCGCCGTTCCCTATTTTTAACACCCCTGGCGCGTGTCGGTCACGGGAGGGACCGAGAGAGAGAGAGGCAACGGCGAAGGAGACGGTGAAAGCATGGAGAAAGGGAGAGAAAGCAAAGACGTGAATTATCGTTGGGGCTGCTGCGCGTTCGCTTCCACTGACAATCGGTCGGCCATCAATCACCCGACACACTTCCGCTCGTAGAACGGCCCAGGGCCGAGCTTTACGTCGCCCCTGTCCCATCGCCAGGCTTTAACTCGCTCCGTTCTTTTCGTTAGCGCCAACCTAACGAATACTCCAAGCAGCATGAAGTTTTTGACTGGCGTGCTCTGCTAGTCGCTTTTTTCCTCGAGCTACACCTTTGCGTTTCTTTCACTCTCGAAAATAGATCCTAACGCGGCCCTAAATGCGCGAAATCTTTCGATTTCATCGAGAAATGAGCTTCCTCGTTCGCTCGCGCTTTCGCGCGAGTTCCACGCCGCTGGCCCGACAGACGAGCTCGCGCTCCACGGGAGAAATATATTTGAAAAACGTGGATTTCTCGAAAGAGACGCACGGAGCAGGGATTGAACCTGTACTCCGTTTTAAGAATCGGAATCGATACCATAACCGTGCTCTGCGCCGGATCGAGAGGAAAAAGAAAGGCAGGAAACAAGGAAGCAGCTGATCTTTATACACCGTATCGTAAGTACCTTCCTCTTTCGTCTTATCGACCATGTCGACGGCGTGCTCGTGCACGTACGAGGAATTACAATTTGATTTTCCTTATCGATACGGTGCCCTGTCGTTGAGCAGGAATCTCCATTTTTACGACCGCGGTCTTTGATTCGCCGAGACGGCCGAGCGATAAAGGGAATGAAAGACGAACTACAAGTGGATGAAACACAGAGAAATGTAGCAGAAAAAGAGATACGGCGACGGAAAGGCCGAAACGGGAAGAGGCTGGAACGCGGAAAGGAAGCCGAGCCATTCCGCCGTGTTCTTCCCGTAAAAAAATCAAACCGCTTTACCTTCCGAAGGACACGCTACCGTCCAAATTGCACCGATCGTCCATTTCGTTCTAACGTAATCTCGCGTACGTATCTGAACCTGTCCTCGAAGGTATTCCGATGCCGAGGAGGCGCGTAAACTTGGCCAAATTTCGTTCACCCTTTCGTCGACGCGTCGTCGAATCAAATGGAAACGTAAGATCGCAGAGGTCTGATAAATCCGTAAGACACCACTCGCATTTGTCTGTCAGTCCGGTGCGAGGAAGGAGAGGAGGGCTAAATTTCTCGGAACAGGCAGCCGTTCGCGGAATCATCGACAAAGCTCTGGTTGCGAATTTATCGAGTGGATATACTCGCGGAAATGAGACGACGAAACGAGACTCCGCGCTAATCGCGCGTTGACGTAGGTTAACGGATACGACGGGTTCGCGATACTTCGAACGAGCCGTTATACTTGCAACGGGGCTACTTGGGAACGATATTTCGACCATTACCCGCACGCTTCATCCCCCGTTCTCGAAATATCTGTTGCTCCGACCGGCTCAGCCTCTCCCTCGTCCATTCCGCGTTTTATAACCGCTTCCTTATCGCGTGCGTGATTCATCGACGGAAGCATAGTCCCGATGTCGGCCGAGATTACGGGATTCGGGACATTAAGGAGAGTCGGACGATTCTACGGGTAAATAGGTCAGCGCAGGTCGATAATTGGCCCTCGTAAATTGCCGACTCGCCGGAAGACTATCCCGTGGGCCGTGCAGCCGTGTCGTTGACGAAAAGTGCTCGGTCTTCCTTGTCGTTTAACCGTCGTAAATTAACGGCCAAGCCTCTTTTACGATGTCCCCGCGTTTTGATTTAACTTCTGGCTGCATTCTGTAACTTTGTACCGTGACCCATCCAGACGACACCTTTATGCGTCTCCAACGTTTTATCGCCGCGTCCGCACTCGGTTTAGCCAAAACGCTGTTCCGCCCCGTGTTTGTCATAACAATCGCCGACACGGCGGACGTATTTAAAGCGGTGGCCCGAGAATTCGTTGGAAAATAAAGAAGCTATTCGCTTTTACCCTTAACGCGCGCCGTGGAAAGGGAGGACCGAACGGGTTCGGTTATTTAGGAGACACCGCGCATCGCGACGCGGTAACGTTAATCGTTAATGGGAATAATTTGTTCCTACGATCGCGCCGTTTGCCTCCATATAGCGTATACTAATTGCATCCTGTTCGCCGCGCAGAAATATCGCCTTTTCCCTTCGAATCTACGCGTATTAACGCTATTTATACGAAGCCGCTATCTCCCCGAGAGGGAATACGAATTAAACCGCGGTATTTTAATCGTTAAGATTTACTACGTCGAGTTTAAACGCTTACAGTCTCTTTTGGCTACCCTTTTACTTCGGGCATCGTAAAACCACTAGGAATTAGGTTGTCTCCACCTTGGTTTACAAACGCGATCATAGCTGGTTTTATTTAGAATCGAACGAGGCTTCGTATCGAGCGTGCGAGGAAGCAGAGCGAAATTTCCTCGCGTGTCACGCTTATAAACGAGAGCCGCGTGTACGAGGACTCCTCTCGCTGGCAGACGGACGCGCGAGGCAAATGGCGCCGTTAAAGCGGCCGGCAGAGCCACTTCCGGGACAGGAAGTCGTCTGCGCGAAAGCAAAATACAACCCAGTTCCGAGTCGCTCAAGGTTCTCGATTCTTGCCAAGTTCGGAGCTTCGAACGCTTCGAGTCGCTCGGCCCGCCGGCGTTTCCACGCTCGCTTAATTCTTCCGCGCCGCGGTTCTGCTCCATCCGTCTTCCCTAATGCTCGTCGACTCGCGAGAAAGATACGACGGCCGTGGCTGGTAAATTACCGTATCGGAAGCGGACCGAAACTCGCAGTTGCACGCGCAATTCGTCTCGCGTTCTCTAATGACCGATGCGTCGATCGACCCCGTTTCACTCTGACCAACGCTTCGCTACAGCTCTCGTCACGGCCTGTCACGCGTTACGGACTTCCGATTATAATTAATCAACGACTGTCCCGGCTAATTCTCCGACGAGTGCCGACGCGTTCGAACGGATAAAAGCGACTGCGAGCCGGTGACCGGAGTAACCTAAGCGGTTCCACGAGTTATCGCTCTGTCCCGCGCGAGCGAACAGGCCACAGTCTTATTCTCGGAGTTCGACCGGACCTGCTAGTAACGAAAAGATGTTGGACTCGTCTTCGACTATTAACGTACCTCGACGCTCGACTAATTTACGAGATGACGGATTCGTTTCACGAGCCTGGTCTAACGTATCTATAATTGATATCGCGCGCGGAGAACCTGTCAGACGCGTTTGTGTACTCGCAGGCCAGTCGCGAGGGACGGTCAATTATCTACTTTCAACGGATACTTTCGTTTTCTCCTTGTCTCCTCGAGCCACGAATAAAGCTCTCAAACTCGCCAACGTATCCGACATAGTCCAGAAGCGTCGTCTATAACGCGAGGAAAATTCGAACAAGCTCGAGCAGCTTCGTAAACCCGTGTCACGCACGGGACGAGAATTAAAAACGAGTCATCCTCCATTTAACCCTCGTTTTACGAGCGTGTCCCTGATCGCTGGACTATCGTTTCGAACTGAAAACTCGTCGTGCTTGTCTGCCACCGGGAATTACACCCTCGTCTCGTTTCACACCTCCGCGCGACTATTCGCGTCGCGACGCGGCAGACTCGCAGACCGCGATGGCGGAAGCCGGAGCGGTTCAGGGATGGCAGAGGGGTGGCAAAGGGATGGCGGAACGATGGCGGTCCGCGCGTGGTTCGACACGTAAATTTATTCGAGCATAACCGATCTGGCAGACGTTCAAGACGGACGCTCCAGCTAGTCCGAGAAGTCCGGCGCTGTTTTACGATCAAAGTTCCGAACGACGCTTGCACCCGGGGGCTCTTTCGCCATGATTCCGCGGCCGACGCCGTCGTCGCCTTTGTGCCGTTTCTTCCTGCTCACCCACACCGCCACGCCCACCGAGAACACGCTCCGTTGATTTTCCAGCGCGTTTCCGTCCTCTCCGTACAGCGACAACCGAATTTCCATCTCGATGATCCCGAGCTAGCCCACGCGCGACCTCGCGGACTCCACGGACCGGCATTTCCGCTTCGTCCAGGCGACGGATTCTTACCGCCAATTACCAATCGGCCTTGCTTTTCACCGGATCCCGGATCGATCCCGTTTCCGGCCAGCGTACGCGCTCTTCCGCGCTCGCAATCCGCTCCGCGGCTCCAGCGGTTCTGTTTGTTCCGATTCGCGAGTCCTCGCGGTTGCCCGGAACGGGCTTGTTTTCTCTCCGCGTTTCGCGAGTTTGCTCGCCGATTCGAATATTAAACGAATTATTCGCCGGGCTAAATAGGAAATGTAACGCGGCGAATTGAAATTACCGACAAATCTTTAGAGGAAAACGAGA